>CM070829.1:39068989-39113989 GCA_036326025.1 Chrosomus eos | reverse complement strand
TCACATGCATTAATGTGTGTGCGTGCGTGTGTGTGTGCGTGCGTGTGTGTGTGCGTGTGTGTGTGCGTGTGTGTGTGAGTTCATTTATCACATTCAGCACTAATTGTTTTATACACTATTGTGTACGTCTCACTGAACTGGTACAACACAAGTGCCCCTCATAGCGAACTACCTGTGATACGAGTGAAGTGTGTGATTCATCAGCGAAAAGAACATGATTTATACACTTTCTGAAGAACTCACACAAACTGAATCAGAAAGTGTTTAACATCCAGAATATTACATCCTTCGCCTTTACATTCTCACAATTACAAACAAGTATCCTCATTTGACACAACAGACACACTGATTTGGGTTGGTGCTTGTAATCATCTATATCACACTGCCAAACACACGATATTGATATTGATGCCCATTTCTGCCTCCAGGAGGCTATTGGTGAGAAACAAGAGAGACTAAAGAGAGACAGATAGTAATGCAGAGAGAGATAAACAGGAGTGAATCTCATATAGAAATGTCTGGATCATATTTCACCACAAAATCTAAAGAAAAAAATAAGACATTTGTGAAATTAAATGTCACAATTAGGGCTGGGTATCGTTTTAATTTTAATCCGATTCTGCTTATCGATTCCTAATTTCGATTATAATAAGGTAAAAAAAACAACTTAGATATCATTCACATTTAGTCTTATTGCTCAACATTAAATTGTAGCTGAATATCATGAGCAAAACTCAACAGGATAAAGAACACTTAAGCCGCGTTTCCACCGCAGGAACTTTACCCAGGAACTAGGAACTTTGGGCTGGTACTCGGTGTGTTTACACCATAGGAACCAGGGTCTAAATGAAGTTCCGGGTAGATATTTCCCCCTCCGAAAGTCCCTGCTTACGAGGTAGTACTTTTTCAAAGTTCAGGAACTTTCGCGGGTGAGGCTTTTGTGCGCTGCCGCATTATGATTGGATAACTCCGCGATTTTTAGAATCTATTGCAGTTCGTGGCTTCATGCAGTAATAAGTTCCATGCAGTAAGAGTTGTCTGTCTGCAAATATGGAATTTAAAAATAAAAAAGGCCGCTGGACCGACGACGAGATTCAGGCTTTATTAAGCGTATTTGCGTAAGAGAGACAAATTTTCTGCGCGTTCGTCCCAGCCGTCTCACGGTCATGTCCGCAATAGCTGATAACATACGCTGTCTAATTTTAGATCTAAGGTTAGCATTACGAGCTTTCTGAACACGCTTTAATATCAGTGCTCGTCTCTTTTCTGCCGTTTTGTAAATTACCTCGTTAGTAAACCAATAAATCTCAAACAACTGCAGCACAGTGTGAATCTTTTCCATATTTATTATAAATGTGGCGCTCAAAACTGGTTACTGTCTTTTTACAGTCTACTGTCCGTCACAAGCAGGCAATGAGCAGTCGCGCGCAGTTTACCCGGTACCGCGCTGTAAACGCAGAAAGCTACCGGTCTGGGGCAAAAAAAGTTCCTGGGAAAAAAGTTCCTGGGACAAATAGTTCCGGGCAATTGCGGTGGAAACGCGGCTTTACACAAGGAACGTTTCAAGCATTATTAAAGACAAGTAAACACTGAGTAATTCAAAAAGAACTAATAAAAAAATAGCAATCGCAACAAATAGATACAACTGAACAAAGATACGATTGATATAAACAGAGTTTTAAGACTTTTAGGTATTCAGGTTTACAGATTTATCAAATATAAAATAACACTGCAGTTTATAAATAAAATATACATTACAAACATAGTTACAAAAGATATTCAGGCAAGAACGAGTCTTTTGTCGTTTGATTAGTGTTATTATAGAGACGGCAGGAATATTAGGCTACTGTCACTTTAAGAGCTGCACTGATATATACTGATACACATGAACACACAAAACAGAGTCTCACGTTTCAGTGGTTTAAAGTCATATTGAAATACTCGATAAGAGGAATCGAAATTTAAATTTAATAACAAGTATTCGATTCCTGACCTCTTGAGTATTTGATTCCAGATTTAGGATAATGATTTTCGATTCCCAACCTTATTCACAATATATATATATAATACTGGCCCTAAAAAGAAACTTCATTTTCTTTATGCAAAATATTATTTCAAATAGTTTTGAGGTGAAATATGAGCAGGACAAAGATGTTGGTATGTTTGGCTTCTCCACATTTCTGCACACCCTGATCTGTCATGGTCACATGTTCACGTCCTCATCTGTACAGAACAATGTGTAAAAAATACAAATAAAAAGCTAAAACGAAAGAAAAGAAGATAATGAAATAGTAATTACTACTTCAGTATTTGACAGCAGGAACATTTAATGTTCACGTTTAGGTTTGGACCTCAAAACTCATCCGTTAGCAAAACTTTAGATTTAAAATAATAATAATGATGATAATAAAAAGCAGATATGGTATGAAAAATGATTATATGTCTGATATGAAATGTTGAAGGGAAGACCAGTGTGACCTGAGAGCAGCACACACACAAACACACAGGATTATGGGAGATTGTACTGAATGCAGAGATGTTTCTCGTCACAGGTTTACTGTATTCATGAGTCGTGTTAATAAACCCTCTCCCTCCTCTTGCTCTGAGGTCAAAGGTTACTCTGGACGTTACGGTTGAGCTGAACGTTGTTTATTAAACAGTTCAAAGGATTCATTGACTTGTGTGATTATTTCTGTAATGCTGTTTACACACACACACACACACACACACACACACACACACACACACACACACACACACACACACACACACACACACACACACACACACACACACACACACACACACACACACACACACACACACACACACACACACACAATCTCACACACACACTTTCTCTCAGACACTTACACACTTTCTCACACACACACACACACACACACACACACACACACACACACACACACACACACACACACACACACACACACACACACACACACACACACACACACACACACACACACACACACTTTCTCTCAGACACTTACACACTTTCTCACACACACACACACACACACACACACACACACACACACACACACACACACACACACACACACACACACACACACACACACACACTTTCTCTCAGACACTTACTCACACTCACACACACACACACACTCTCTCTCTCTCTCACACAAGCTCATACAGACTCACTAACTCAAACTCTCACACACACACTCTCTCTTTCTCTCTCTCTCTCTCACACACACACACACAAACTCATACAGACTCACTCACTCACTCACTCACTCAAACAAACTCTCTCCTCTCTCTCTCTCTCTCTCTCTCTCTCTCTCTCTCTCAAACACACACACTCTTAAACACAGACACTCACAGACTTACAGACTCGCACTCTCACACTAAAACACTCACATTATCAATGTTAAAAACAGTTGTGTACAAACAATTTCACATAAATGCTGTTCTTGTGAACTTTATATTCATCAAATAATCCTGAAAAATATTGTACACAACTGTTTTCAACATTGATAATAATCATAAATGTTTCTCGAGCATCAAATCATCATATTATAGTGATTTCTGAAGGATCATGTGACACTGAAGACTGGAGTAATGATGATGAAAATTCAGCTTTGCCAACACAGAAATAAATTGCATTTAAAATATATTCAAATAGAAAACAGTTATTTTAAAATGTAAAAATATTTCACAATATTACTGTTTTTGCTGTATTTAGTATCAACCAAATAAAGCCTTGGTGAGCAGAAGAGACTTATTTTAAAACATGAAAAAATCTTTCTGTTCTAACAATTTTGGCCACCACTGTATACATACATATCGTAAACATATGCTTTTGTCATAAAGTTTATTCGTGTATATGAGTTCAGCCAGTTGTGTGGAAGAATTAGAGCATAAGTTACGGTTAAGGTTCTTTATTTCTTTACTTATTTATTGTGAAATTGAAATGTTTTGTAGCTATATTACAACGTATTATGAATTGTGTGATTCTCAATGACTCTGAAGTACAACGTTTATTAAAATACAACAAAGAGGACCTTTTAAGCAACTAAATATTGTATCTCTCTCAGTTACTGCCAAGTTTTTAAACTGTTACAGTCCTCCCGACTGACCGGGACCTGTAACAACTATATTCAAAATAACATTCAAATATACAGTAACATAACATTACAGAATACAGATGTATGTGTAACGGCTGTGAATATTGGTTGCAGGAAAGTAAATACGTAATACTTTGAATGTAATACTTTTACCTACATTAACATTAAACAATTATAAAGGTGAATGTGTATCCTTGGAAATTGAAAAAAATACATATGTTGAAGACATAATACGAATAGAAACAGCATTAAATAAAGCATTAGGCCTACTGTTAATAAACAAAAAAAAAACAAATAAAGACGAGTAGAGTGTATACATAAACAGTATCAATAAATTATACATGTATTACAATGTACACATTAAATATAATTTAAGATATTGTAGATCTTACGGCTTGAAAGCCCTTGCCACGTTACAAGATAAAGCTGCTTTTGAATTCCAGTGAGGTGATTACAGCCATAAAACTATTGAGTTTCAATGACGTCAGGGCTATGATGTGATTGGTTTGTAAGGCACACGTGACCCACGCGGACCTTTATGGTCCTCACATAAGATCTCTGTAGTCGATATATCAAGACTGCTCACTCGGATTTCTATGAATGGGGAAAACTGCAACGCGGAATAAGACGGAATAAAAGAGCAAATCGCCAAATGGTAAGTCATCCCGTGTTTGCAGTTGCAGACAGTTAGAAGCTCATCTTCAATTGAATAGCGGTTATAGCTGCGCATGCGCACTGTCTCTCGACCAAACCGGAAACAGATACATTTATGAAAGAGCACAGCAGATATTCTGGTTATTCCACATTCAAGAAATTTGGAGTTGATTTTGCAATTTGCATGAGCAAAATATCTGCCCGGAGGCGATGAAAATATGGCCAGCGATTGAACTGACTTTCCTCGAAAAGGACTTTGACTACAGTGACGCCAGAGAGTTGTCAAATCATTAGTTTCATCAGTTAAGTTATTAATATAACGGTAATTAATAGATGACACGGTCAAACAGTCATTCATTCGATGTCATGGTATGCTCGTTTTAGACACTTTGCAGCTGTTTAATCACGTGTTGATCACAGAAAATATATATATCTTTCAGTATTATCTGAGAGTTTATAAAGTTCACTCATTGAGTGTTAAAGTGTGTACTGTGATTATGTTCATGTATTATAATTATAAATCATGTTTGTCTGTGTTTTGTAGTCATGTGTTAATGTATATATTGAAAGCTCATCAGTGATGTGTTGTCATATTGAAATAAAGGGCGTATCAGAGGTTAAAGGTTAAAATGCTCTGATTATTTACTCACCCTTTATCCATCCTAGGTGTGTGTGACATTCTTCTTTCAGTCAGACACAATCAGAGTTGTATTACATATCCTGGCTTTTCTTAACACTTTTTAAAAAGGGAATAGAGTAACAAAGAAGTACCGCTCTATTACCATTAAACATTCCATAGAGAACCATGGACTCTACCATGATAGTATATTTTGTGCATGTGTGCTTTGCTTATTATTAGAACTGGTGAAGTATAGATGGATAATTACAGTTGTTATTTATAATCAATCCTCATCTCTCTCTCTTTCAGATGGACGGGCCGATGCGTGTGTTGGTGACGGGTGGCAGTGGGCTGGTGGGACGAGCGATAGAGCGAGTGGTGAAAGAGGGAGAACGGAGAAAAGGAGAAGAGTGGATATTCCTCTCATCCAAAGATGCCAATCTCATGTAAGAGATCCTGAACAAACACTCATGAGACGTCACACAAGTTAAACAACACAATCATTACAATATCATAGGTATATTATAACATAGTTTTTAAAGTAACACCAAGTAACTTTTCCTCTTCGGTCGCCCTACTGGTTGGAAACGAAATTGTCCATTGCCGCTGTCGTAAATAATTTAGCCTACCGTCGCACGCACGCTCGCTCTTTACCCAGCACCGGCTTTAGAATGAACGATGTCCACAGACAAGGTAGAGTATGTTACATGATTTCATGAAAGGATGATGTATTGCGACATCAGAAACGAAGAAAAACGAAATAATGACTATTGTAGCGCTTGACGTAAAGCAGTCGAGTTTTGTAGTTCTTTTTGTGCAGGGGTTCCTACCCGAACCCCGAAGTTACATAGTAGGGGTGGGAGAAAAAATCGATCCATCGATGCATCGCGATTCTCTCTCCAACGATTCTGGATCGATTCTGAGAATTCCAGAATCGATTCTGAGCTTAGTTTTTAACCAGATGTGCGATGACGTTGAGTTTGCTTTAGAAACACCCGAATTCTGCTTGCTTCCAATTCCTTACACGCATACACCACTCGAACCTTCCGAAAAATAATCTTTCATAAAGTTCGAAAAGGTTGAAGCGAATTACAAGGACATTCACAGGCTTCATTTCACAGGATACGCTGTGAGAGACGCGCGCTTTCTTTGATGTTAGCCTACACTTGAAGTGTGCTGTCTCGCCCGTCGGTATTTTCCTTACAAATGCTCTACGAAGTCATCATTTATGTGGTTTGGAATGCAGTGGACTTATATATTTTAAATATGAACCTCACTAACAGAAGGCTGCTTTCAATTTCAAATGCTGACGCGCGCTTTGTTTGTGAGACTGCTCGCGCATCCGGCTGTGCGACTCCGTGTAGTGGTTTAGTGTACTTGTGCAAAATTAACGTAAACACAGCCAGTTATGTCTTAAGGGATTAAACGGACAGGACACACCGCATTACTACTTTTATATCAAAAGAGATGCGTGCGTGAATGCAGCTTAATAGATCTCCGCAGTCAATGATGTCATAGTAAAAAAACAAGTAAAGTAAAGATGAAGAAAAATCACTCACAGTTCTTGAATGGAAAACGTTCAGATAATCTATAGGCTACTGAAAGGACTTTTTGTTTGTTGTTTGTTATATTTTTCTATGCTCCTCTGTATTATTTGTTAAATTAGTTATATTAGTTTAAAATTCTTAACATACAACTGTTTTAATAAAAATATATATATATATATATATATATTATTTTTTAAAAAGTACTTAATTACTTATGTAAACTAATGAATTAATAAGGGGGGAAAGGTAGATAAAGAATCGTTTTGGAATCGGATCGTGACTCCCAGAATCGGAATCGGATCGGATCGTGAGGTGACCAAAGATTCCCACCCCTATTACATAGTGCCAGTAAAAGCGATACAGACCCGTCAGGCTATGGCAGACGAGTCATTTAACTGATTTTAAGTCGATGTACCATCACAAGGGTCTTGGAAATATATTATGAAGGTTGAAAAACTACTTAGTGTTACTTTAAAAAGTAAAAAAAAGTAATCTGAATGCGTAATTTGCATTACTGGGTCTAAAAGGAGCATCCACCAAAGACTGTAAAACAAGTCAAAAATCACATTTCTCAATGCAAGATTGCAAAGTATTTAGGTCTTTCACCAATTATCATATATAATATTGTGAAAAGATTCAGGGAATCCAGAGAAGTCTCAGTACATGTAGAGCAAGGCAGGAAACCTCTGTTGAATACATGTGACCTTCGACCCCTCAGATAGCACTGCATGAGAAACCATCATGCTGCTGTGTTAGACACATTGGATTGGGAATACTTTGGAAAACCGTTGTCCCTGAAAACAATTTGCCGTCGCATTAAGGAGTGCAACTCGAATCTCTTGTTACGCAAGGAGAAAGATATACCTCTGTTGAATGCAGAGAGTGTTCTCTGGGCCCGAACTCATCTCAGATGCTCTAAAACACAGTGGAAATGTGTGCTGGGATCAGATGAGTCCATGTTTCAGCTTGTTTCTGGGAAAAACTGACTTCAAGTTCTCAGTCCCAAAGACGAATAGGACCATCTAGATTTTCATCAACGTACATCTGCAAGATGCCTGTTAAAAATCTGGAAAGCATCTGCTGTTTACTAACATCTGATAGACGTCATGTTTTGCATTATAAACATCTTAAAGACATTTTCGAAACGTCTGTTCGTCATCTGACTGGAAACGTCCTCTGGACGTATTACAGATGAGCAAATACTCTAAAAAATATGTCTTTCTCTTAAATAACTAACACAAAAAACAGCAAGGGTTTTAACTCTATGCTTCTAGAAAATAAAGAACAAAGAATCAGGTGTTTTGCTTTATGTTTTTAATTTATTTATTCAACTTTGTTACATATTATATTGTTATATTACAGTGCTATCATGTTTTGTGCAGGCAAATAGCTTACTTTGTTGTGGACAGAAAAGCCGGACAATATCACTGCTTAAATAGCTTTGTATTCTGGTATTCCACCATGTTTCTCACTGACACGCTCCCAACTCTTAAAGGATAATTCCGGTATTTAGCACTTTGAGTCTATGTTCTAGTGTGTTTTGGATGAACTAGAGTGGTGGACACAGAAATGTTGACGATGGGTCCTGTCTCGACTTTTTGACTCTTTTAGAATCGCCTCTGACCGCTTCAGAGTGGCTGTCTATGGGCATGCACAAACATGTGCTTAAAACAACCCTTAATGCTCGTTTTCAAAACTGTGTGGTTAGTGGTGTTCGTTGATGATTAAAAACAAGTAGTGTAGCGAAATACAGTTTCTGTCGTGTTTTATTTGGCAATTTGTATCGAGCGGAAGTTTATACGCGGTTGTGAGGTATCTGAAAAAATAGTTCCACTATAGCAAATAATACGGATTGAAAGCATACATAGCGCCGATATATTTGGTTTTAATCATCAACGAACACCACTAACCACTCGGTGAGTGTCACAGTTTTGAAAACGAACGTTGGGTTGTTTTAAGCACATGTTTGTGCTCAGAGGCGATTTTAAAAGAGTCAAAAAGTCGAGACAGGACCCATCGTCAACATTTCTGTGTCCTTTAAGAAAATCTCAAGCTTCCCACTCAAACTCTGAATCAACATGCACCAATACTAACATTTTCTATATCATAATCATTTGTTAACGAACAAGTATTCATTACTTCAATGAGCTCATTGTTTCTGCCTTAAATTATTGCATTGTTTAAATTAATGCATTTTTAGCTAACTGATTTGTATGTGTAAATTTATGAAATACATAACTACTGTTACCTCTAATAACAGATCACTGTAAATTGTAATGTTGTGGACTCTGGAGCTCTGCGTGACACTGGAGTTAGCCAAGCCCATGCTTATTTGCATATTGCAGTGTTCATGAAATGAAAACATTTGCCACTAATGGTAAATCGCAACGATATACACTACCCTTCAAAGGTTTGGGGTCAATACGATTATTATTATTTTTTAAAGAAATGAATACTTTTCTTCAGAAAGGACGCATTAAATTGATCAAAAGGGACAGTAAAGACATTTATAAAAATGCAAAATATATATGTTTTAATTAAATGCTTTTCTCTTGAACTTTCAAAGAATCCTGAAAAAAATGAATCACGGTTTGCACAAAAATATGAAGCAGCACAACTGTGATAATAATGATAAATGTTTCTTGAGCATCAAATCATCATATTATAGTGATTTCTGAAGGATCATGTGACACTGAAGACTGGAGTAATGATGATGAAAATTCAGCTTTGATCACAGGAATAAATTACACTTTACTATATATTCACATAGAAAACAGCTGTTTACATTGTAATAATATTTCACAATATTACTGGGTTTGTTTAGTATTTTTAATCAAATAAATGCAGCCTTGGTGAGCAGAAGAGACTTCTTTTAAAAACATTAAAAATCTCACCGACCCCAAACTTTTGAACAGCAGTGTATATTGCCAATATGTAAATTAATTATTGTTGCTTATTGTCCATTTCGTGTCTTATGATGATAACTGTATTTATTTACATGTGCTGTTTCAGGAGCGCTGAAGAGACGAGATCAGTTTTCCAGAAGCATCGTCCGACACACGTCATTCATTTGGCCGCCATGGTGGGCGGGCTCTTCAGAAATATGAGACAGAACCTGGACTTCTGGGTAATTATAATATTGGACATATGTGACCCTGGACCACAAAACCAGTCACATGTCGCTCGGGTATATTTGTGGCAATAGCCAACAATACATTGTATGGTTCAAAATTATCGATTTTTATTTTATGCCAAAAATCATTAGGATATTAAGTAAAGATCATGTTCCAGGAAGATATTTTGTAAATTTCCTACCGTAAATATATCAAATTTATTTTTGTGAGTGGATGCAGCAACATCGTGGACTTCACAACAATAGTTGTATCTCGGCCCAATATTGTCCTATCACAACAATGGAAAGCTTATTTATTCAGCTTTCAGATGATATATCAAACTCAATTTTAAAAAAAAGTATCCTTTGTGGTCCAGGACAGTGGGGATTTCTTGAAGACTGCAAAGTAAGCTCGGCTTCCCTTATAACGTCAAAAAATTAATGTACAACTCCAAATATGTACTACTGTGTTAACATTTTATTGACTATAAATGCGTTAGAACACGTTCATCTCGAAGACGAGTTCGTTCAGAATCCGCTTCATATATAGCAGACTCGATTTCCTTCTCATACATTCACAGTGCATTTCCCTGTTGAAGCCCAGCGTCCATTGACTTCAATGCGGCTGCTTTGAATTTTTTTTTCATTGCTTCGAAACTAGACGGTTATTGGATAAATATGCGATTATGGACGCTCAGCATCTGTTTCAGGAGTGGGCGGGGCTAGACTCCGGGCTTCTGCGGGATGATTGGAGGGTCTGTCGAAAGACTGCATCTCCTTTTGATTGACAGCGATTTTGTACTATAAAAAGTCTCTGATGCTGAAGTTATTCGAGCTCAGTCCCATCGTGGATTTCACAAGTGTATCGAAAGACAAACTGCTGCAATCTATTGGTATTTACTTGGCGAAATTGCTAGCCAATTTTCATCATATATTTCACACAATTATACACCACATTGATTCCTTGTTTCAGTTTAACATAATTCCCACATTTCCTCTGTCGAGTTTAATATATATTTTTTAGATCGTTTGTTCAGATTGTTTAGATCGCTCTTTAAAAGACCAGCTGGTCCAGGGTCACATATGTAATAAAAGCTTGGAAATATCACTGTTGAATAACTGAACTGTACATTGACTGTATTTGTTTGTTGTTTTCAGAGGAATAATGTATTTATCAATGACAACGTCCTGCAGACGGCTCAGGAGTTCGGGGTGGTGAAGGTCGTTTCTTGCCTGTCCACGTGTATATTCCCAGATAAAACCACCTACCCGATAGATGAGACCATGGTACACACACACACACACACACACACACCACACACACACACACACACACACACACACACACACACACACTTTAATAGGCAGATGTTGGGATGGTTTGTATTTAGCATTCTTTTAAAGGGCTTATAACGTGATACATTTTCCTTCTATTCATTGTCGTATAAAAACATACATTTATTTTCTACAAGATCATCCACTCCAATTGTTTTATGATTTGAGGGAGATGATGATTAGACACTTTTTGTTTGGTATTGTCCTATATTTTTTGTCATCTATACAGACGTGTTTCTTCTGCGCTCTGTTTCAGATCCACAACGGTCCGCCACATGAGTCTAATTTCGGTTATGCCTACGCCAAACGCATGATTGATGTCCACAACAGGTCAGTGACAAAGGTCATTGGTCATGAGCTTTTTTTGGGTGTATCACATGTCGCATTTGGGAAAAAAAATTATTTTCCTTGCATTTTCATATTATCAAATGAGATTTAAACACATTTTTGCTCCATATTTTCATTACCATGGTTATTTTTCCTCAGTTTTGTGTGTGTAATTCTCATTCAAAATTCCTATTACTGTAAGCAATAAAAATATAGGTTTTTTTTTTTACATTTAAATCTGCATTTAAAATAAATTAAATGCAGCATGAAAAACACCATTTATAGTAAATATTTAGCAATTTCAATTATTTTTATGACACTTTGTGAGAAATATGTGTACCGGTAATTGTCATGAAAATAATGTCTCAATATATATTTATTATTATGAGATTTGGGGGTGAAGTGTTTGTTTATAGCTTTCATATATGTAAGAAATAAATCATTGCGTGTTTGTCCATTAGAGCGTGTTTTCAGCAGTACGGTCTGCGATACACAGCCGTCATCCCCACCAATGTTTTTGGACCACATGACAACTTCAACATTGAGGACGGTCACGTGCTTCCAGGATTGATCCACAAGACGTACCGGCAAAGAGTGAGACGCATTTAACTTTCTGGAAGGATCCAGACTATAGAAAAATGAAGCCAAAATATCCCAGAAATGCCTTTTGACATTGTGCACTGTTACATCATTTGAAGCCTTAGTCTGAGCTGTAGTGATCCTGAGATGGAGTCAAGTCATCTTCATTTATATAGCGCTTGTTAACAAAGCGCCTTTACAGTGATAATAGGAAATTAAAGTAACAGAGATTGTTTTGGCTTTATGGCAGCTCTAGAATAAAGTTATTGTCCAGCTAAAGTTAGTTTTAATTTATTCACTTCCATCGCAAAGATCATTAGTTATTAACTTAGGGGCCGCTAACACGACACCGTTCTAACAGAAAACTCTTAAGTTCTCTTAAAAACGCAAACCCGTGAGAACGCTGATGGCGCGCACATGCGTATATTAAGAGTTTATTCTAGGTTTGAATATATGTGCGCAGGCGTGTAGTCCTTCCCTACAAAACCAACCCTCAACAAACTACTTGTCTGGCCTTAAAATTTATAATACAGAATTGTATCGCTTCGGCGTAGCCACATGAACCGCAATGATCCCGACAACGATTATCAGTACAGAGGTGAAGGGAAGGAGGCCTTCACAGGGAGAGGCTAGTGGCACTTCAGGGATGTGTTGTCGTCATGTACAGGCGCAGGTCCTTCATCAGATCTGGATACGGCCTGGATCCGGCGGACTGCGGTAAACCTTGGGATAAACAGAGACTAATATTAGCGTAGATGCCATCCTTCTTATGATGTAACAAGTACATCAGGATTTATGGGAAGTGTTTGCATATCGGTCCCATTCCCGCAATCGCAACACCCGTTTTTATAGCATTAAATAACTAGCTAAAACCAAACTTATTGAAAAAACAAACAGTTGAGCATATGCCAGTGTGATGAGAAGTACCCAAAATGACAGAAATCATCTTTAAGGTATAATTCGATTTTTCTATTTTTTGGCTCGCGTCCCATTCGGACTGACGCAAAATGTTTTGGCTTCACTTTTCTGAGTGTGACACCCTTGATCTAGCGCCTCATTCAAGCAGAGTTCTGTTCACATGTTAAACGTGTTTTGTGTGTTTTGTAGAGGAAGGTAAACCTCTGCAGGTCTGGGGTTCAGGTCGTCCTCTACGGCAGTTCATCTACTCTCTGGATCTGGCTCGTCTGTTTCTGTGGGTTTTGAGGGATTATGACGAGGTGGAGCCCATCATTCTGTCAGGTACTCGACACGTGTTCCCGCAGTTCCTTACAAATTCAGTTTAAGGTTAAATAACATCTTAAATGTTATAACAAAAGTATTAATTATCATTTTTCGGTGTCTTAATTTTGGGGACGGATTTGTATGTATTAATATATATTAGTACATTAACCAAGTTCGGGTTTAAAAGAGGAAGAAAAAGAGACTTGTGCTGCGTCTCAATTCACATACTTTCGCTTATCTTTCTGTGATTTCTTGAAATTTTGCGATATTGAACTTTGTGTATCTGCCATTGTCACCGCATGTTAATGAACTCTCACGCGCTAGAAAATGACAGCGTAGGCTACGCAGAACACGCTAATCAAACAGCCATTGCATTTTACCACGCAGCATTGGACAATCTATCAATTAGGGCAACAAATCAACAATTTATTATTTTTTTATTGTAAGCATTTAACAATCTGGGGATGAGTGGACATGTAAATGACTGAACTTTGTATCGAACCGTGACCAAAAAACCGAGGTACTTCCCGAACCCTGACTTCTGTGTACCGTTACACCCCTGATGAATGTTGAATAAAACACATCTTTAGGACCTTTTAAACTTGCTGTTAACCAAAATCAATCAAAAATGTTACTCAAGTGAAAGTACAAGTACTGAGGGAAAATTTTACTCCGTTAAAGTAAAAGTAAAAAAGTACCACATTAAAATTGTACTTGAGTATTAAAGACGTAAAAGTAACAACAAGAATGAAAACTAGAGATTCTTGTTTAAGCTTTGAAGAAGTGAATGAACCACATACAAACTGTTTGTATTTAATTGTATTTAATTATCAAACTATAAAAGACTACTATCTAGATATAGATGCAACATGATGTCTCTTCCTAAGGACCAGTGAACATATCTGACCAATTTCATGGAATGTGAAAACGAATCTCTTTGGCAGAATAAATAACATTTAAATTAAACTGGGCATCAGCGCAATGCAATTGGTTTGGTAATAGCAAAGGAAAATTGAATGAAGTGATCTCCAAAAAATAAGTACTTTTTGACTGTAAATAAAATTGTAAGGAGTAAAAAGTACTTTAAAAAAATGTAATTAAGTAAAAGTATTGATTTTTAATTGTACTCAAGTAAAAATCCCCAAAAATAAAACTTAGGTACAGTAATCAAGTAAAATTACTCAAGTACTTTACAACTTTACAGCTGTTAACTTGTTTTGCATTTGAATGTGTGGGCCGGCCTGTTTAGTCAAGTACATGTGTTTATCTCTGTCTGTTTTTCTCTCTAGTCGGAGAGGAGGATGAGTTGTCCATAAAGGACGCTGTGGACGCTGTGGTTGAAGCAATGGGTTTCAAAGGTGACGTGATTGTATCCTTTCACACACAATTACTGTGAAAATCTTTAGTATTTACAAAATGACAATCTCTGTTCTGTGGCACACAAAATAACAGTCCTTTCAGAAAAATGCAGAGTTTTTTTTATGATTGTTGTGGGCAAAAATCCTTGATTATGCGGCATGTTTTCTTAAAAAATGCGATGGAATATGCGGGATATTTATGCGATTTTGCGGGAACTTGCAAAAACTGCGGTTTGATGAAAAAGAGAATAAAAGTGATTCCCCTGTTCCCTGTTCTCACTAGGCTACTACCTTAATGTAGAGTCATTTCTTATTACTTCCTATGATAAGCAAGCACACTACATCACAGAAAGCGCTGGAATATTTCAGTTCATCTTGTTTTATTTCAGATCTTAATAAACACATCAAACTTACAAAACATTGATGAGTCAAACAAGTTCTGTAGCTTTACTAAAGGAATATGCTACAACTTCTGTACAGATGAATACATAAAATATAAAAAAATAAAATGTGTGCTTCCTGTTTTACAGCTTTTCGATGATGTTCACGTCGTGTAATTACATCACTTTATAACGTTCCCATGGCAACGGGAAAATGGCTGCTCGTGTGTGAAGCAAACGCAACATTTGTCAACTTTCTGCTGAGATATATGTGACTTTTTTGAAACGAAAATGCGGGGATTATGAAATCATGCAAGCACCGCATATTTTGTGCGGAAATCTGCAATTTATGCGGCGAAAGTGTGGCGTATTTGAAAAATGCCCCCGCATAAATATGACTTTGGCTGATTATGCACTGAATTATGCGATCGCATAATCAAATTTTTCTGGAGGGACTGAAATAAGATAGTTTGCAGACTTCACAGATTGTTCTTTAGCTGTTGAGCTTCATAAAGTAGTTCTTGAATGACAGAGTTTTCCTTTTAGTGTGAACAAACCCTTTAACCCTTAACTAACCGCTCTCAGTATGACACTAGTAAAGCAGACGGTCAATTCAAGAAAACCGCCAGTAACGCCAAACTACACAAATATCTGCCAGACTTCAAGTTCACACCGTTCAAAGCAGGTGATCAATCTTCACTTCAGCATTTACTAAATGTTCTTCTATAGTAGTCAAAAGAACAGTCATTAAAAGTGCTTTTTTTTTCCAGCTATGAGAGAGACGTGTGATTGGTTTGTGGCCAATTATGACATCGCCCGTAAATGAAGATCTTCACATCTCATTGGACGAAGTTCATGATTTCATAGTAGCTTTCATTAGCCAAGGACCAGAGGCCGTCTGACTGAAGGGTAAAACAAGCAATCACAGTTCGTTTAGTTCAGAATCGCGTTTAGGGACGTGAAAAATTCAAGTCGATGTTCCTACATTAACAGACCAGCTTGTAAAAGGACATATTTTTTTTTATTCACTCTTAGGTACATTTTAAAGAGTATGCTGTAAACTTCTCATACTTTTTAAAATCCAGAATTTAGTTGATCATAAGCGCTTATTGGTACAGTTGTAAACACTGCGGTTTTCTGTACTGGTTCGATGTCACGATAGCTTTGTTTCCAGGCAGACGGTTAAAAAACGTGACGCACATCTGGTGTCCAATCAGATGATGACTTTGAAACTCCTGAGGTGTTTCCAGTTTTGTTGCATTAGTCATTCAGCCAACGGTCTGAACACCTTGGACAACCCGTAACCATTTTTATGAATGCAAAATCATTGAACACTGCTTTTCTAGCTCTCTTTTTGTGTTTATTTTTAAGGATTTCTTAAAGACGTACATTTTACAGTTCTGCAATTACTAAAACTGCAAAATACTGTTTTCAAATGCATTTATTAAATGCATGGACTGCTTCCCTTCCCTATGGAAGCTTTTTTCTGCCACAGCATAAAAAAGAAAAAATACTTTTTTTCTCACAATTGTGTTCTAAACTCACAAATTGTGTGTAATAAAGTCAGAATTGAGTGATATAAACTCACAATTGAGTGTTTAAAAGTCGCAATTCTGACTTTTTTTTTCTCCATTTATTTTCCATCCATTTATATTTTAGTAAACAAACTTATTTTAATAAAAGGAGATTACTCAGGAATCCTTTCTGCCAAACTTGTAAAATGACAACTGAAGTACAGAGAGTTGTTCATTTAATAATAATAATAATATGATAAAATAGTCACAATAAGATTTGTTGTGCTTTAATCGTGCATCCCTACATTCAATAATAACAAACATGGATCTCTTTAATCTTTGGATTAATCTTTTTAATCGTTTGTCTTTGGATGATCACATCCCTGGTTTTATTTGTGCTCTTTATTTGTGTGTTTGCTGCTGTACATTTTCCTTTGTTTTTACTGGTCTATCAGGGTATGTTCTGGGTTTATTTTCTAATGTATTAAAATACTAAATAATGATGTGTAATGTGCTTTTCTATATAAAGGATCTTTGGATTGTTTTAATGGTTCCCAATCATGGAGGGGTGGTATTATCATTAAGTGACATGGCATCCGGTGGCACATCCGGTCGAGAAACACTGACACGACACTAATAATCTGCCATTGAATGTTTTGTAATACCACTGCTATTGTATGTTGTTTATGATGCAAATTTGCAAACTGCCCATTCTAGGAAAGACTAAATTGATTGAGACAAAAAGACTACATGGTTCTGCAAATCATGCATACATGTCTAGAAAATCAGCGTTTTTATTCATTCTCATTATTATAATTAGTTTATCAGTTGTGGGTTTATGAATTTTGAAACATTTCTAGCATTAAGACATGCAGACACATCCAGAAATAATAACTCTGTCTTCTCAAGCCAATCAGATACAGCCATTTGCGCGGACCAATCATAGAATGCTCTCGCACCAACCAATCACAATTTGTTTTACACTCAGGTTGGTCTTGCCCTGAAATAACTTTGCTCATTCATCTGCATTGGCTCAAATATAAAGTATAAGGCTCATAAAATTGGTTCAGTAAAAGATGTTTAAAATTATTTTTTTGTTGTGTACCAACCAAGCCAAGCCACAATATTACATTTCATGAGCCTTTGAAAATGCCAGAGAAACAGCGCTTTGCATCTCTGTTATGTAGCGTCACGTTATTCAGGATAGAGCAGAAAAGCATCATTAAAGTAGCTGTGTGCTGACAAAACATCAGATTGTGCTCCCAACAATATATTTGCCTTGTTTTAAGGGTAGGTTTAGGTATGGACGTTGAAAAAGAAGCCTCAAATCACATTAATATGATGCTGGTAGCATAAATCATTATACAAGACAATAATACATCAGAGCAAACACTTTGGGGTGACAATATAGACATAAAAGCAATGGTTACAATAAAACTACTTTTTAGAAATCTCTCCCATTCAAATACAATGCAAAAGGGAAGAGGAGACAACAGAAAATGATGTTGGCTCATGACATCAACAATTAAACACTCATTTTGATCAGGCAGCTACAATCATGTATGTGAATTCTACATAGTACATACATTTAACAGTATAATGTCTGTAATATTTGGAGAAAGATGACTACATGCTTTAACACGTGTTTGTCGTGTTATATTTCTGTTATCGGGTGGTTGACGTGAACTCAAATCCAAAGTGGAAAAAAATATATTTCTAAAATGTATGTCAAATGACATATAATTATATTGCTTGATATGTGAACAACTGAAAACTGAATGTGTCCCGTTCTAATTCTTTATTTATTTAGCATTTTATTAACTTTTTATGTGTGATAGTCCCACATATTGTCCACCGGTGTGACAACATTTTTAATGTTAATATTTAATTTAGAGATTGTGTGACAGATAAGACAAATATGCACAATCCTTATCAATTTGTCCTAACTATATTCCCACATCAAAAGTAACCAATAAAAATTCACAATCATGTTATTATCCTACTATAAGATGTACACATAGGGACTTTACCCAAACGTCTGGATTATATTCATTATAATTAGTATAAAACCTAATGAAGCTTCATTTCATCCTTATATGTGCATAGTGATGATATCATTATTATACTATTCAACACTTTTTATAGTAATTTGTGCATTAAAATGCCTTTTACACGTATAATTCAGTTTGTCACACCACAGGACATTCCGTCACACCATTGGACAACAAGAATTGTTTCTTTTTTTAAAAAAATGTATATGCATAAAAAGGCAGGAAAAATGGTCTGTGCTACCTTTATAGTCTTTATTCTAAAATATTAAAACCACTTTACAGTCTAAAAAACATTCAATTATAAGATTAAATGGCTCTGAAGGAAAGTAATGTCGGATACGTTTTGAAGTAACACCACAGATGTAATATTGCATAAAAGGTTTAACAATTAAAAGTTTATTGAGCAAAAAAATGAAGTTCATCATGAGTAGGATTACAAGAAGGAATTGCTCTGATAAAATAACATTTAGAAAAAAAACTGCATTAACAAATATAATTAAAACAACCTACAACCTGTTTCTCAGTTTCTCAAAAATTGTCTGCACAATGGATTGTGTTGCAATCAAAATGTTTGAATCTGTTTCAATAAAGAATACAAAAATTTGAAAATCTTCAGTGAATAAAACATGTATCCACAGACCTATTTAACAAAACATTCAACAACAAAAAATTCAGAACATCTTCAGTGAATAAATAATGTATCCACAAACTTATTTAATACAAAAAATATAGTAAAAAAAAAAATCTGTTTATCTTCAGTGAATACATCTCTCTCTGCTTTCTTGCCCTGTATTCTGCCTTATACACTCACCTAAAGGATTATTAGGAACACCCCCTTTCGCCTTCAGAACTGCCTTAATTCTATGTGGCATTGATTCAACAAGGTGCTGAAAGCATTCTTTAGAAATGTTGGCCCATATTGATAGGATAGCATCTTGCAGTTGATGGAGATTTGTGGGATGCACATCCAGGGCACGAAGCTCCCGTTCCACCACATCCCAAAGATGCTCTATTGGGTTGAGATCTGGTGACTGTGGGGGCCATTTTAGTACAGTGAACTCATTGTCATGTTCAAGAAACCAATTTGACATGATTCGAGCTTTGTGACATGGTGCATTATCCTGATGGAAGTAGCCATCAGAGGATGGGTATATGGTGGCAATAAAGGGATGGACATGGTTAAAAACAATTCTCAGGTAGGCCGTGGCATTTAAACGATGCCCAATTGGCACTAAGGGGCCTAAAGTGTGCCAAGAAAACATCCCCCACACCATTACACCACCACCACCAGCCTGCACAGTGGTAACAAGGCATGATGGATCCATGTTCTCATTCTGTTTACGCCAAATTCTGACTCAACAGAAATCGAGACTCATCAGACCAGGCAACATTTTTCCAGTCTTCAACTGGCCAATTTTCATGAGCTCTTGCAAATTGTAGCCTCTTTTTCCTATTTGTAGTGGAGATGAGTGGTACCCGGTGGGGTCTTCTGCTGTTGTAGCCCATCCGCCTCAAGGTTGTGCGTGTTGTGGCTTCACAAATGCTTTGCTGCATACCTGGGTTGTAACGAGTGGTTATTTCAGTCAAAGTTGCTCTTCTATCAGCTTGAATCAGTCGGCCCATTCTCCTCTGACCTCTAGCATCAACAAGGCATTTTCGCCCACAGGACTGCCGCATACTGGATGTTTTTCCCTTTTCACACCATTCTTTGTAAACCCTAGAAATGGTTGTGCGTGAAAATCCCAGTTTGTTTTCCCAGATTGTGAAATACTCAGACCGGCCCGCCTGGCACCAACAACCATGCCACACTCAAAATTGCTGAAATCACCTTTCTTTCCCATTCTGACATTCAGTTTGGAGTTCAGGAGATTGTCTTGACCAGGACCACACCCCTAAATGCATTGAAGCAACTGCCATGTGATTGGTTGATTAGATGGGTTGATTCCTAATAATCCTTTAGGTGAGTGTATATTCTCCAGTTCTTCCTTGCTAGTCTCTTTCCCCTTTCTGGAAGATCTCCTAATCTCAGTCTTGTTTTCCACTGAATGTTTTTTAAATAGGTCTGCTGTTTCTTTTGAAGGAACTCTGCTTTTCGAACTGGGTCTGCATCTCTGCGCTGTCTATAAAGACGCTGCTTTTCAGCAGCAGTTAATCTGGCCATACCTGACAAGAGAGATACAATTATATAATTGATTACTGATGTCCTATGTGTTTTATTAAAAATACAACATTACTGGTATATTGTCTTCAGAGTTACTATAGAGTCTGTGGTGTTACCAGGAAAGACAGTAACACCACAGACAAATTAGCCTAAATCCAGACTTTTCTAAAATGGAGGCTGCCATCATGATGATTTCAAGATCAGGGGATATTCTGGAAATATTAATAATTATGTTGTAAAGTAGAGGGACACCACTTGCCATCACAAATGAAGAATAACCCACCCCGTGATAGAGCCTACATCCACTGGTGTGACAGCCATTTCCACCAGTGTGACGCTGATTTCATGTCACACTATAGGACAGTGCTGTCACACCAGTGGACGTATTCAAGATGAAGGCCAGTTTGCGGCCTAGCTATATGAGAGACAGTCTTCAATCCTGACTAACAGCGTTAAGGTGTACATTATTTTCAATAGTCAATCTATATAAATTGATGAAAATTTTCAGATCAATACTTAAATTACGTCACACCAAAGGACTGCATAATGGATCCCATTTCCAGCAGTGCACAGAAATAGCAATATTATCAAAATATTTGAGACAGAACTCACCTTGTGTGCAGTCCATGTGCTCCAGTGAGGTCTACTGTACTTCCTGGATGAAGAATGGCCCCTCTCAGTAATAGGGTGCCCAAATTAATGCCCGTTTTATATCTACAGAATGGCGTCACACCAGGTGGACACCAGTTTTGCGGACAAAATGTAATGTGTCATAATTATTCTAAATGGGGACCTTAAGACTTATAACCTTAAGTTCCATTAAGTTAACACTACTATAATATCTATTCAAGTATTTTAATGTATATTAGACTTATTTTTCATTTAATTATAGTAGTTTTAAGATAAGGAACGCTACCCCGGACAGTCACGCCAGTGGACAAATGTCATGTTTAAAACAAAATATTTACATATTTGAATTATAATGCTCATTAATTACAGATGTATTAGTTCTGGAAGATTAAACTGTATATAAAAACAGATATTTTAATGAAATATTATACATTTTTATTTATATTTGTCACTATGAACACAAAAATTGAGCGTCACGTCAACCACCCTATCGTCTAATGATGGTCTCATTAGCTACATCAATCAACAATAATCACATCTAGTTCAGCCAGAAATCTGTGTGTAATTGTTGATGACAGTGATAGTCATGTTTGCATTTCACAACATCGGGAAGATCAGGCCTTTCATAACTGTGCATGAAGCACAACTTCTGTTCCAGATCATTTTTAGGCTGGACTATTGCAATGCTCTGGCTGGACTTCCAGCATGTTCAACAATACAATAGGATAGTATCTCTGTATAATATCAGTCTTTAACATGCAAGATATTTAAAGTGTACCTAAAGTATACTTGCAATAGTTCCACTTTGGCACAATCAAAAAAGTATATCTTTAGTTGAACTTCATCACTATTTCTGGATAACTAAAGTACACTAAGTAGGCTACAAAATAAGTTCCAATTGAGCAGACTTTAAGTATACCAATTAGTATACCAAAAGTGAAATGGCAGGGTATTTATATTAAGTACATAAATGTGTAAATGTAGGCCCTATGTGTAGCCTATACTTGGCATACAATTATGTCAAAAAAGTTAATCAGAAAGTTAACAGTTGTCCTAAGACAAGAACGGGTATTGTTCAAAATTCATGTAAAACTTTGATGAAAGGTTTTGATCCACTTCAAATGTTGACTGTAGGCTATTTCAAATGCATTTTCGTATTTTTATTTTTCACTATACACAGGAACACACGAGCGGGATCTGCTACAAGCCCTGCTAATGCTAATGCTAACTCTGAGGGGTAATGCCACTTGTTTTACAAGCACGCCCTCTAATGGTCAATCTCACAAATAACATTATGAAGTCCACATGATGAAGTCTCAGACACCGTCCATAAACTGGTGTAATTCCACTTGTCTGCTGTACAACATTTGAAGGTACAAAAGCTGGTTCGGGTGATGGCAACACATCAACATAGTGCAAGGAAGTGTCCAACAACACAGATGTTTCAACAGGAGGTACACATATATGTTCCTCACCTGATCAATGTGCTTACCTGGCCATTCCCAAGACAGATGTCCAGTCCTTTCCTGAACTGTTCCTGGAATCCAGGTAGGAGCTGAACTGAAGTTCCTCGTAAAAACACGATCACCTGCACTCAAATGCCTCTATTTAGCGTGCTGGTCGTGCCATTTCTGCTTCACTTGCTTGACGTTTGAAGTCGGGGTGAATGAAATCAGTTTTCCGTCCACACAACAAAGCTCTTGCTAGCATGGCTTATGTAAAATAATGTGATCATCAACATTAAACAGCATATCAAAACTGCCTAATGTTACTGAATGAAATGTCGACCCAGGACGAGCTACAGCTTTGAGGTGTTGATGGACTCGATCTACTGCATGTGTTTAGATCATCTGCAATATGTGTGTTTATTCATATAAATAAGATTGGGAATGTAACCTGATAAAAGGCTCTTTGAAAATATTTACCAACTGAGTATGCAATTAAGAAATGACAGAACAATCACTGCAGTGTGTAATTATTCCCATATTAATAATAGTCCTCCTACTTTTGCCAATTATGACCTCCATTCCACATATGTAGGCTACATACAACCTCCATGAGTAACTTTTTGCTTTGTTGTTGATCAATGTAGCCACTTGTAATTCAATTTTAAAAGGGCTCCTATGCTTTTTCACTTTTTCAACATTAGTGTGTAATGTTGCTGTTTGAGCATAAAAAAAGATCTGCAAGTTTACAAAACCCAAAGTCCTCTTCAAAGAGAGATATTTTATTTAACAGAATCCACTTTCCAAGAACTACAATGAATGGCTCTTTTGGACAACAAAGCATGTTTCCCAGGCTCTATGAAGTCATAATGTTACTTATTTAAAGTCCCCATGGAATCAAAATTGACCATACTTTGTTTGCCTAAATTGATCGTTTTGTGGTGAACAATTCATCCGTGCAAGTCAATCCACACAAAAAAAATTTTTGTCTTCGTAATCTTTAATCAAATTCTGAAAATGCCCCTCCCCCCTGCATTGGAGGACCTTGCCCGATGACGTAGGCTTGACGGTTTAGGTGTCTGCTTAACATCCGTAACCACGCCCCTCCAACTGACAGGGCGTGTGAAAGGAGAGATGGCGAGGAGGTGCATTTTTCTAGATCCAATCAGGTGCTAGTTGGAAAAAAAAGCCACGCTCACTATTTTGCCTCATTTAGTATTCCGTTTCTCTCGGAAATACGTCACAGCACTGGAGAAAAGCCGTTTGCAACTTCCGGTTCATGGGGACTTTAAATATTCTTCGCCCACAGAATACGCAAAAAATATGTGAGCTGCATTAGAGAAGACGGTGTTGTTGCTACCAAAACTCATTTGTTTGGCCTTCCGAAGCCTGGCAAACTTAGAGAGGTTCAAATTTATTTTATAACCCCAACGTTTATCTGTGCTCTGCACATTTTACGGAGAACAGCTTCTGGAACTACAAAGCAGCTACGCACAAAAGCTTCTCCTGAAACAGAGCCGTTCACACTTTGTCGGGACAATCTGTTTTTTGTGGATCACAACTTGTAAGTATGTCTTATAATTGGAACTGTTAATAGAAAACGCAACTCCAAATAATAGACCCCTTATCAGTTGGTAAACATGGTGACGTTTTTCTGTGGGCGGAGCTTATGTGGCTGCAGAACGATCCCTCTGGCCGCTTCCCTAACGTTATTTTGCAAGTTTTGTTAGCTTGTTTTTTAACAATGACTGGAGAAAATCCGGTTTTATCTTAATGTGCAAGGTCACTCAGTGTCCAGGACCGCGATTTTTATTTGCAAAAGTTAATTTTAACGGACGGAACCAGACGTAAAAGACGTTTTACGGCTGACCCGTACACGCTCACTCAATGGACGATCTGACAGGATTAGCTAACGCTACCTCCGGTTGAGTGGCCTGACTTCTACACCTATCTGATAGAGAAACCGAGCGTAAAGAGAAACTGAGGGCATATAAATCTTTAGATGTCTATAACTATGTGCTGAATGGTCATGTACAAGACTTGTGTGTACGATCCGCAGTTCTGCCGAGCCAGCGCCGAGAAGACGACAATGTAAACAGTGACAGTACGTGCAATGTTAATGATGTGAATATTTTCGAGAAATAAAAATTCCAGATTCAGCATACTCATTTTTCATTGATTCTTGCACCCAACAACACATCAAGATGACATTTAACAATAATAATAATAATTTAAGCTCCTTATTATGTAGTTGAATCTGTGCTGGTTTGTATTAGCCGCCTGCAGTTTTCCGTTTGTTTTGCCTCCAGCTAGCGCCGTGACGTAACTGTGATGTCGGCTGATAAGGGGTCTATACGTTTTATGTTGTTGCTACGATGTAAACAAAGAGCAAAGCGGTTTGCCTCTGCTCGCCAACATTAGTGTTGATGTAGTGTTTACTGATGCTTTTGTAAGACTGTTCACCGCCCCTTAGGAAAATAAATCATGGTTAAGTGATCAATTACTGTTTGTATTACCATCTTTTTCCGTCAAATATCATTATTAAAATGGTGTATAACATCGTATCTAAAATGTATAAGAAAAAAAAAAAAAAAACCATCCCACTCTGAAACGTCCTGTGAAATCCATACTTACGATGTCTGTGCATGAAATCTGTTCTGCACAATCCTCTTGTTTGTTAAAGGATAATTCCGGTATTTAGCACTTTGAGAGCGCTTCAGAGTGGCTGTCTATGGGCATGCTCAAACATGTGCTTAAAACAACCCTTAACGTTCGTTTTCAAAACTGTGACACTCAGCGAGTGGTTAGTGGTGTTCGTTGATGTTCCAAAGCAAGTAGCGTAGCGAAATAATAATAATCGGCATCAAGTGGTCGGGAGTGTGCTAACGCTTCACACTCAAATATCCAGCGGAAGTTTATACGCGGTTGTGAGGTATCTGAAACAATAGCTCCACTATAGTAAATAACACGGATTGAAAGCATACATTGCGCCGATATATTTGTGTTTAATCATCAACAAACACCACTAACCACTCGGTGAGTGTCACAGTTTTGAAAACGAGGATTAAGGGTTGTTTTAAGTACATGTTTGTGCATGCCCATAGACAGCCACTCTGAAGCGCTCAGAGGCGATTCTAAAAGAGTCAAAAAGTCGAGACAGGACCCATCGTCAACATTTCTGTGTCCACCACTCTAGTTCATCCAAAACACACTAGTCTCAAAGTGCTAAATACCTAGCCTGGTAATACCAGACTCTGCTACTTCACTTTGCTTCGTAGACAGAGTCTGGCATAGCATAATAGAGAAGTGTTTTCTCTCTCGCTAGGGGGCGATTTCTGAAGTTTAAAATCAGTGGTTTACCGTAAGCCAATCAGATAAGTTTATTTATGACGTATGTTATGCGCTGACACAGCCGCATCAAACCACAGACATCATGCATCGAACTCAAATCTATGATCGAACTTCCACAGTAAACACTTAATGATGCGAGCGAAATACCAGAGTGAACATGGCTGTGAGCGACTTTTTTGATCGGTGAGTGATGTAATAGAATGACTGCTGCGTGCGCACTCTCAGGTCTTTAAACAACACGAGCGCTATCTTGCTCTCTCTCCTTCGCAAATATTAATCAAAATCAATCGACAAGATAGTAAGAGATCGGAAGACCGCGGTTTCACGTGGAGCATTTGGAGATTTTTAGAGATTAGAGACTCTAGGAACAACATCTCATTGAACAACATCTCAACACTATAAAGGCCTGTCTCATATAGACGCCTGTCTCAAATACAAGCCGGTGCAGTTCGACAATTTGGGCAAATAAAAGCCTGGGCTATTATGTGAAGTTTTACGGTATTTAAGACCTGGAAAAGAAAGGAGACACTGACCTGTCAAAAGGCTCCCCAGTTTCTCGCTGACGATCGGTAATAGTTGATAAATTAAACTTTTGCCAAAGGGAGTAGGGCCACAACATCACCTCCATTCAAAATGTTTAATACACACTCTTCTTCTTCGGGCTTCAGTTTGCTAATGCCAGGAATATTCTCCACAACAGAGCGAATTGCATCCGTGTCTCGTCCGCGGTCGTTTTCGATTTCTCTGACCTAACTCTTAAACTCGGCGCTTAGCGACTACGTCACGGCTTTCAGCCTGCCTTCTGTTCAGTGATTGGCCCGGCTGTTTTCAGGCCGGTGGAAAACTGAAAGATAGGCTGCTATCTCAGACTGACTACAGGAGTGAAATGAAATTAGCGGAAGTAGGAAGTCTGACGTAGTCAGGCTACTAAATACCCGAATTATCATTTAACGTAAGTCAGAATCTGAAAAAAAATAAGCCATCCTTAATATTTACATTTCAGCTAACCAATCACAGCACACTGGGCCAGCTAACCAATCACAGCACACTGGGCCAGCTAACCAATCACAGCCCACTGGGCCAGCTAACCAATCACAGCCCACTGGGCCAGCTAACCAATCACAGCACACTGGGCCAGCTAACCAATCACAGCACACTGGGCCAGCTAACCAATCACAGCACACTGGGCCAGCTAACCAATCACAGCACACTGGGCCAGCTAACCAATCACAGCACACTGGGCCAGCTAACCAATCACAGCACACTGGGCCAGCTAACCAATCACAGCACACTGGGCCAGCTAACCAATCACTTCATCAAAACATATAATGAATGTATACTTTATATATACAGACATTAAAATCACCAATAAAAATGCACAAATTGAATTAACATTAATAAAGTATAATAATTCATTTATAATATATATAAAAGCATTAAAATTAACAATAAAAATGTTTTTTTTAAAGAACGATGTATGGTATTAACATGAATAAATTATGTTATAATTAATGTATATCATATATAGGCATACAAACATTAAAATAATCAAAAATAAAAGTCATGTTTTTTAAAAAAAAAAATCATGAAATTGTATTATTTGTGTCCTAATAAGATGGAAAATAGTCTTAAAATCAATTTTGACCTCTTCCAGCACCCATACTGGCTGGCTTGACCGCATTCTCAGCGTTAGCGTTAGTTTACCTAATGTTAATTCAACACTGTAAAAACTTTACTGAGGAAAAGTTAACTTAGACCATACATTCATGTCTTCACTATACTGTAAGTCACTAGTACTATTGTGTGGCATACATGTACATACCTGTCGCCGTTAGTCGT
This sequence comes from Chrosomus eos, assembly GCA_036326025.1. Lineage (NCBI taxonomy): Eukaryota > Metazoa > Chordata > Actinopteri > Cypriniformes > Leuciscidae > Chrosomus > Chrosomus eos. Next base: position 39,085,754 of record CM070829.1, on the reverse strand, counting down.
CTCTCCAAAAAGTGTAGATGCTCTCCTGTGATCGAATCAACGGCGGGATTTGGTGGCCAATTGGTGGCGCCAATCAGAGTATGTGAGCGGAGTGGAGTGGGAGCGGAGCGAGGAGTGGAGCGGTTTGATTTTGAATGGAGCGCGGAGCGGATTTTTTAAAAGTCGGAGCGTTGTGGTTTTCACTCGCTCCGAGACCGCTCCACTACCGCTCCATCACGAGTACAATTCATGCCAACGGCTCATTATAGAACTGCATTTTTAGTAAGGATTCACACGTTAAAAACATTACTCTAGCATGATACAGATGGATCACTCAAATCAGAAAAAAATGTGAAGGTTATGATGACGCCGATGGAGTGGCTGCAGGAGGTTATAGTTCTCACTGAATATGACCGGGCAACACTCATGAAAGTGCGTATCTATAGCATTTCTTGTGTCATTTATACACCAAAAAATTGTTTTTGCGTGCAAATGAAATGCCCTAACCCCCTGGTTATTATGATTAGGTGTGTGAAGTCCGTGCACGCCATAAAGTGCGTATCATATATGCACGCGAAAACTGCTTATCATAGGCTATATGCAAGCAAAAACAAGTTTTTGGCGTAGGCTATAAATGGTACGAGAAATAAAATGTGTGCTAGATACACACTTTCATGAGATTGAGCTGGATCGGGTGAAGCACATTTTAAACAGGTAACACTTATTCACACACGCAATCGCTTTCTCATGATTGCGTCTCAATGCATTGCATTCAAACAAATGTAATCTTACAGTGCTGTCGGTTTGATTTCGAACGAGCAGAAATCTGTAAGAAATGTAGTGACCCGTAGATAAAATAACTGATGAAAACGTTATTTTCTTCTTTCCAAACAAAATATGCTCTGCAAAAAGCAGCAATGATATTTAACTTATAATGCTGATAATGTAAGCATATCATGTCATAGGAAAAGTTTGCACACTATCCAATAGGCTAAACCACATTGAATCTCCTAATGATGTTTTAAAAAAATAGATATTTAATATGCCTGTATATTATAATGAGGAGAAATGTTGTGAGATTTCAAAGCATACTTAAATACTTTATTATTCGCAATGTCCTCGGGGAGCGAAGACGGAGCGGTGTTTCTGATCAGTGAGCGAGGAGTGGAGCGGGGAGCGGTAAATCGTGAACCCGGAGCGGAGCTGGAGCGGAGTGACTATTAAATGCTTGGAGCGCGGAGGGAACATTGTTGCCGCTCCACTCCGCTCACATACTCCAATCAATCTACAATCTTTTTTGATGGCTGCAGCGGGCGTTGCATTTTATTTTATTTCATTTCATGCACTATTGTGAATTTACATTATATATTCAAATTAATAGTACCCACTGCGAAATCAAATCATACTAGGGGTGGCCAGAGTTTTTACAGTGGTGCCCGTGGCCTGTATTCTAGACAACAGTAAGGCTAACATATTCATGCTAAAAGCCCTTTTGATTTCATGCATTTGAAAATGCATCATTTGTCTTTGTAAAGATTTTTAAGGGATGCTGAAATGGTTCGATCCATGATTGGTTTCCACTTTCCAGCATTGAAAAGTTCAAACTCCCCACAGCCAATGAGATGTGAAGGGTGATGTCATTTACGGGCGATGTCATAATTGGCCACAAACCAATCACACGTCTCCTTGATGGCTGGAAAAAAATAAAAGCACTTTTAATGACTGTTCTTTTGACTACTATTAAAGAACATCTAGTAAATGCTGAAGTGAAGATTGATCACCTGCTTTGAACGGTGTGAACTTGAAGTCTGGCAGGTATTTGCGTAGTTTGGCGTTACTGGCGGTTTTCTTGAATTGACCGTCTGCTTTACTAGTGTCATACTGAGAGCGGTTAGTTAAGGGTTGTGGATAAAAGGTAGTTCACCCCGAAAGGACAACTCTGTCTATTTTTATGATGCTTTTTGAAGCTCAACAGTTAAAAAAAAATCTGTAAAGTCTGCAAACTAGCTTATTTTGTGTTCCACAGAACAAAGATTACCGTTCTGTAAAATATTTTCTCCATGAGCATTGAGTAATTGTGTGTGAAAACTTTAAAGATACAATCACGTCACCTTTGAAACCCATTGCTTCAACCACAGCGTTCCCGGCGTCCTTTATGGACAACTCATCCTCCTCTCCGACTAGAGAAACAGACAAAGATAAACAAATTAGATATCTCCAATTAATTTAGATTCAGATTTCTTTCCTTAATGTGACATTCTGTGTGAATTCCCTTCATGTTTAATCCGTTCACATTTATTCGCCTTTTTCAAGTTTAATAATCACATTATGCCGTTTCACGATTACTGATCTCTTTCATAGGTTCACTCAACGCTGCGTAGCTTAAAACGCAGTGGGAATGCCCTCTGGGTGTGCCGATTGTCTGAAGCCCTTATTGAATAATACCCGCACAGTAAGTGTGTCAAATGTTTGGGTTTTCGCATGCGTGCGAGGCGATTTTAGGCTCGTCTAATTGTAAATTCTGTGACAACCTCCTTCTCAAAACCCTCCGCTCTCGGCTCGCGGTTTTTGAAAAGGAGTCATTCATCTCCCCTCGTCGCGCTCCTGAGGCTGCCGATTCCTTATTGGAATCCGCGACCTGGGGCTCGGATGTAGAGCTCGAGGATATCGAGTATGAGCAGACTGGCCAGGCCCTTTCTCTCCCTCCCTCTCCCGAGCACGCACGCGGTGTTAGGCCAGTCGAGTTTGCCCATGATTATTTATGCCCCAGCCTGAGAGCACGCGAGTCGGTTTCTTTCGGGCTGGAAGACATTATTTACACTACAGCATCCGACTCCGAGGATTTCGGGCCTGCTTTAGCTTCTGACGCTCTCCCGCCTAGCGGCCAGGAGGCGCGGCCTACTGCGGGCCTACACGGAGCTTATCGACGTGCTTTTGCGCGCTACTGAAAAGCTTTCCATCGACTGGCCCGATGAGCCCTGCGAGTCACAATCGTCTAAACTTGACGAAAGATTTTTAAGTGGCCCTAATTCTAGGCCTGAGCGGAGAAAGCTGCCCTTTTTCACCGATCTGCATCATGAGATCTCGAGATCCTGGAAGCAGCCTTTCTCTGCGCGCCTAAAGAACGCGGCAGCCGCTGACTTCACAAACCTCGTTGGTTCTGTGGAGCAGAGCTAGCTAGCTACGCACCTTTCCCCGTCGTCTGCTCCGTTGTGGAAATCTCGCCCCCTTCTTCCCTCTAAACCGTGCAGGACTACTTCCGCCCTTATCGGAAAGTCCTACATGGCAGCTGGTCAGGCAAGCATGGCCCTTCACACTATGGCCATCCTCCAAGCCTACCAGGCGGATGTTCTAAAAGAAATGGACGAGGGAACGGGGATCACACCGGAAGCTGTCAAGGAGCTTCGCAAGGCCACAGATCTGGGAAATCCAGGGAAATCCGTGATAAAGAGAAGGTTTTCCTCTTAGACGCCCCAGTATCTCAATCCGGTCTGTTTGGGGAGGCGGTCAACACTGTGGTTGAAAAATTTCGGGCCGCAAAATCCCAGTCAGCTGCCCTCAGGCAATTCATGCCCAGGAGGGCTAGGGAATCCTCCAACCCCTCCCCATCTCAACCCAGAGAACGTTCTTCTCATAGGCCGGATTTTGCCACTAGGAGAAGTGACTCGACTCATCCCCCACCCGCTACGGTCTGGGGAGCCCGCGGTCGCCCGTTCTCTCGCCAGCGGCCCCATAAGCATCTGGAGCTGAAGCGGTCTGACAAACCCTTCACCCCAGCCTCCTCGAATCGTTCCTGACCAGCGGGTCAGAAAAAGGAGAGCCTCCCTCGATCTACAAGGTTGGGACAGACCACGCAAGCGTTTCTGCCCACCTCTCACTTGCTCTCCATCTCTAAACCGGTCACCTTCGCCGCCCAACGTGTTTCGAAGTGCAGTTACTCCTCAACTTTGTTCAAGCCGTCCGGCGCAGGAGGAAGGAGACGCGTTCAGCTTTCTCCCCTCGCACCCGACGCGTTTGATACCAGCCACTCGCATCGGAGACACTTTCGTTTTCTCTCAGAAGCAGGCAGACCCTTCGGTCTTGGTCCCACTGCGTGTCAGGACGTCAAGTGCTTTCCTTCACGCTGGACCACGCCACCCCACGAGAGTCAGTGCATCACCCTAACTCAGATATGTCCGCCGAATTGCATCACTTCACCTCCTCTATCTCACTTCTTTCCAGAATGGAGGCGTCTGCCAGGGGTATCGCCCTGGATCCTCCGCACGGTTCGGCTCGGCTACACACTTCAGTTCTGTCGCCCGCCCCCTTGCTTCAACGGGGTCTGTTCAACTGTAGTCAACAGCGCCTCAGAGGCTTCTGTTCTACAGCGGAAGATTTCATCCCTTCTCCTCTAAGGAAGCTATAGAAGAGGTCCCTGCGAAAGAAGTCGAGCAAGGCTTCTTCAGCCGCTACTTCTTGGTCCCGAAAAAGGGCGGAGTTCTGTGACCGATACTAGACCTGCGCCGGCTGAATTTCTCTCTTTACAAAGGGAAATTCAAGATGTTGACGCTAAAAGCTATCATATCTCAGATTCGGGCAGGGGACTGGTTCGTGACATTAGACCTGAAGGATGCATATTTTCATATTCAGGTCGTACGGCGTCACAGGAGGTTCCTCAGGTTCGCCTTTGGAGAAAAAGCATACCAGTACAGGGTTCTCCCCTTTGTTCTCGCTCTAGCACCGAGAACGTTTACAAAGTTTACAAAGCCCCATTGCGGCTCCAGGGCATCCATATACTCAATTACCTGGACGATTGGCTCCTTTTAGCCAATTCCAGGGAATTAGTGACTCACCACAGGGACATTGTCCTTCGTCACATTCAGTCTCTCGGCCTGAGGTTGAACACAGAGTGTTCTTGCCCCAGCTCTATGCACAGTCTTTTTAGGGGTACACCTGGATTCCGTTCTGATGCAGGCCCGCTTGACTCTTGCCCGGATTTCCAGTCTTCTGACATGTTTGTCCCACTTCACGCTCGGCCATCATGTTTCTGTGGGCACATGTCGCAGGCTGCTGGGTCTCATGGCCGCAGCATCCCCCGTGCTCCCCCTAGGGTTGCTCCACATGAGACCGCGACGTCCAGGAGACCATTGCGAATGCAAGAGCCCCCTCCACGAGAAAGTTGTATTCTTCTAAGTGGGGGGTTTTTGAATCGTGGTGTTCGGCACACGCTATAGACCCAGTCAACTGCCCAATCGGTTCAGTGCTGGAATTCCTACAGGCGAAGTTTACTTCTGGAGTGGCCGCTACTACTTTGAGAGTGTGTGTTGCCGCTTTTGCTGCTCATAGAGAATCGGATGAGATTCCCCTGGGCAACTTAAGGTTAGTCTCAGCTTTTATGCGTGGGGTTAGGCGCCTGAAGCCAGTATGCTCCCCTGGAATCCCCTCCTGGGACCTGTCGGTCGTCCTGGAGGGCTTAACGGAGGCCCCCTTTGAGCCCTTAGAGTCAGCTCCAGAGCGGATTTTGACTCTCAAGGTTACTCTTTTGTTAGCCTTGGCCTCTTTGAAGCGGGTGGGGGACTTGATAGCGCTTTCTGTTAGCGAGTCTTGTATTGATTTCGCCCCTGGCTTGGTCAGAGTGACTTTGAGACCAAAACCAGGATATGTGCCCAAAGTTTTGTCCACAACTTTCCGGTCTCAGGTTGTTAACCTTCGCTCTTTCCATCCTCCTCCTTTTGTCTTTGAGGAGGACAGAAAGCTTAACCAGCTTAAAATCCAACCAGCTCTAGGTATGTTTCGGTGCTGGTCGCCGCGGTCTTGCCGCATCAAAACAGAGAATTTCCCACTGGGTTACAGAGGCTATTTCACTGGCTTATGAGGTGCGCGGTCTACCTTCACCCCTTAGCATCAGAGCACATTCCACCAGGGGCGTGGCTTCCTCTCAGGCTCTTTTTAGAGGTGCTCTCCTGGAGGACATTTGTGTGGCGGCAGGATGGTCCTCTCCGCACACTTTTGTCAGATTCTACAGTTTGGATCTTGACACGACTCCAGGTTCCCAGGTTTTGTCTGCTTGAACCAGTCGTGTGAGCTATCTGGTCTTGTACTGGTTGAGGCAGTGCTTAGCTTGGCCAGTTTGGTATTTCGTTCCCACTGCGTCTTAAGCTGGGCAGCGTTGAGTGAACCTATGAAAGAGAACGTCTCTGGTTACTGATGTAACCTATGTTCTCTGAATAGGGAACGAGACGCTGCGTTCGCTGCCAAGCTCCTTGCGCTGCCGACAAGCTTCCTTTTTCGGCAGAGAAATCTGAGGAGCAGATGGCGCGCGCTAATATAGTATGATGACGCAGGAGCGTCAGGGCGGAGCCCGTGCCATCAGCCAATGAATTGCCGTGATTCTATAAGGGCTTCAGACAATCGGCACACCCGGAAGGCGTTCCCACTGCGTCTTAAGCTACGCAGCATCTCGTTCCCTTTTCAGAGAACATAGGTTACATCAGTAACCAGAGACGTTTTCCATCCCCAAAATGAAGACATCTAAAAATTGTAATTAATACTTTTGCTATACTATTTCAGATCTTGTTTAAGAATTTTTTTTAAATCTTAAAAGGATAGTTCACCAAAAATGAAAATTCTGTCAGTAATTACTCGCCCTCATGTCGTTCCAAACCCATAAGGATTTCGTTCATCTTCGTAACATAAATGAGGATCTTTTTGATGAAATCTGAGAGATTTCTGTCCCTCTATTGACTACCACTTTGACACTTCAAAAAGTAAAAAAAGAGAGTGTAAAAGTAATTCGTATGAATTGAGCGGTTTAGTCAAAATTTTCTGACATGATCGCATTATATGATGAACAGATTGAATTTAGGCTTTTATTCACATATAAACATTAATCAGTGAATTCAACCGAACCTGCTTCATGAACTGAATCTTGCTGAAGCTCAAACGTTCTGCGTAACACGAGAATGAATCTCATTGCTTCTTGCTGAAGCTCAAACGTTCCGCGTAACACGAGAATGATTCTCATTGGTTCTTGCTGAAGCTCAAACGTTCTGCGTAACACAAGAATGAATCTCATTGGTTCTTGAGAAAGCTCAAACTTTCTGCGTAACACGAGAATGAACCTCATTGGTTCTCGCACGTCAAGCGAAAATGAACATGCTTGAGTTTTACCACAAATGATGAGTGAGTTGATGGATGTTTATATGTGAATAAAAGCCTACATTTAATCTGTTCATCATATAATGCGATCGTGTCTCTTCAGAACATTTTGGAGTCAACCGCTCAATTCATACGGATTAGTTTTACGATCTCTTTATGAACCTTTTGCAGCGTCAAAGTGGTAGTTGCGTAGCTGTCAATGGAGGGACAGAAATCTCTCCGATTTCATCAAAAATATCTTCATTTTATGTTCCGAAGATGAACGAAAGTCTTACAGGTTTGGAACAACATGAGGGTGAGTAAAAAATGGAAGAATATTCATTCTTGAGTGAACTAACTCACTAAATTTGACACGTGTCGAGTACCTGACAGAATGATGGGCTCCACCTCGTCATAATCCCTCAAAACCCACAGAAACAGACGAGCCAGATCCAGAGAGTAGATGAACTGCCGTAGAGGACGACCTGAACCCCAGACCTGCAGAGGTTTACCTTCCTCTACAAAACACACACACACACACACACGTTTAACATGTGAACAGAACTCTGCTTGAATGAGGCACTAGATCAAGGGTGTCACACACAGAAAATTGAAGCCAAAACATTTTGCGTCAGTCCGAATGGGACGCGAGCCAAAAAAAAGAAAAATCGTATTATACCTTAAAGATGATTTCTGTCATTTTAGGTACTTCTCATCACACTGGCATATGCTCAAGTGTTTGTTTTTCCAATAAGTTTGGTTTTAGTTAGTTATTTAATGCTATACAAATGGGTTTAACGTCTTAATTTGACAGCTGTGCTTGCGATTGCGGGAGTGGGACCGATCCCGCGACTCCATCTCAGGATCACTACAGCTCAGACTCAGGCTTCAAATGATTTAACCGTGCATTATGTCTATCGCCATTTCTGGCATATTTTGGCTTCATTTTTCTATAGTCTGGATCCTTCCAGAAAGTTAAATGCGTCTCACTCTTTGCCGTGTACGTCTTGTGGATCAATCCTGGAAGCACGTGACCGTCCTCAATGTTGAAGTTGTCATGTGGTCCAAAAACATTGGTGGGGATGACAGCTGTGTATCTCCGACCGTACTTCTCAAAACACGACCTAATGGACAAACACGCAATGATTTGTTTCTTTCATTTAGGAAACAACCATATAAACAACCATTTCGAGCCCAAATCAAATAATGATACTTTTTTTGGACAATCATCAATCACTATTTTCATGACAATCACACACATTCATCACAAATTCTCATCACTGTCATAAAAATAATAATTAATTATATACATGAAAAAAAAAATTCAAAATGTGACAGGCATGCTTTCATGTGATACACCCTAGAACATCTTTGGACCAATGAACTTTGACACTGACCTGTTGTGGACATCAATCATGCGTTTGGCGTAGGCATAACCGAAATTAGACTCATGTGGCGGACCGTTGTGGATCTGAAACAGAGCGCAAGAGAAACACGTCTGTATAGATGAAAAAAAAAAACGTAGGACAATACCAAACAAAAAATGTCTAATCATAAAACAATTGGAGTGGATGATCTTGTAGAAAATAAACTTGGAGCCCTCCCTAGCTCTACAGCGCCCCACAGTTTTCCAAAGTAAATCTGTGGTGAAAAATGGAACTGCAGCGCACTCTAATTGAGAGCCATTGCGGAATTTGGGGCAGTCTGAAATTTTCTGCTTAACTTATGTTTTCACATTAACTTATGATGTAAACCTCGCTGCAGACCAAGACCAAGACTATATCTATGTGAATATTCTGCGTCAGGAATCAAATTAATGAAAGTTTAAACGTGCTAATGTTGATAGGCTAGCCTTAGTTGTGTTTGTTTTATATTTGTTCTGAGAATAGATATACAAAGTTCTGTAATGAAACTCTAGGTGGCGTAGCCTAATATGTCCTTAAAGGATAATTCCGGTATTTAGCACTTTTTAGTCTATTTTCTAGTGTGTTTTGAATGAACTAGAGTGGTGGACACAGAAATGTTGACGATGGGTCCTGTCTCGACTTTTTGACTCTTTTAGAGTCACCTCTGAGCGCTTCAGAGTGGCTGTCTATGGGCAAACATGTGCTTAAAACAACCCTTAACGTTCGTTTTCAAAACTGTGCAACTCACCGAGTGGTTAGTGGTGTTCGTTGATGATTAAAAACAAGTAGCGTAGCGAAATACAGTGTCTGTCGTGTTTTATTTGGCATTTTGTAAAATCGCATTGATTTCTGTTGGAGGACTCATTGCTCGTTGATATTACTGCGCTACCGGAGATATACACCGAGCGGAAGTTTGTACGCGGTTGTGAGGTATCTGAAATAACAGTTCCACTATAGCAAATAACACGGATTGAAATCATACATTGCGCCGATATATTTGTTTTTAATCATCAACGAACACCACTAACCACTTGGTGAGTTGCACAGTTTTGAAAACGAACGTTAAGGGTTGTTTTAAGGACATGTTTGTGCAATTTTTATGCATGTAAACCAGTTGTAGGAGACTTCCAAAACAAAATTAGGAGCCTTTAAAATAGTATAATATGGGCACTTAAAGCAATACTAAGATGGCATTCAATGAGTGTGTCATGTTTACTTAAGACCTGTAAATCCACATTAGAGCGCCACCCGCAGGCTGAATAACACAAAGACGTTAGACTTCTGCAAAAAGTGTGTCTTATAAAGCTTACAAAATGTTTATCATAAACTGCAGCAAAGACCCAGAATGCCCTACCTAAATTTACGGTCAGGAGCCGCTACTGAACTTGACCCACTGAATTCCTATGATTCTGCAGAGCAAGTCTGAGTTACAGTATGTTTTCATTTGACAATGAATCATGGATATTACAAGCCCTAAATATAAATGCTAAATATAAACCATCCCAACATCTGCCAATTAAAGTTGCACTCTCTGAAAAAAATGTGCAAAAGCTGTCTTGGTACCCTTTCAAAAGGTATACCTTTGTACCTAAAGAGTGCATATTAGTTAGCCTGGTTAAAACCAGACCCTTCTCAGTTGAAACTGAGTTAGGGTCTGGCAAAGCTCCATAGACAAATCATTTCCAAAGGGGCGTCACCAACGGACGTCCCTCAAATGCCTCTTGGCGCAGACCCACCCATTCGTTTAGTATTGACCAACGGGGCTCGTTGTTAAGGGAAGGAGGAGGCGGAAACCAGCGAACATTCACACATTTTAATGGCAAAATAAAACAAATACAATGTCCCTCATGGTCGACTGCCGCCCCACATAATAAAACAAAACATTAAATAAAATTCAGGCCTGTGCTCTCTCGATCTTCACCGTCGTCGCTCCTCCTTTTATGCTTCCGCTCCTCCGTGAGAGATGCGAGACCGGCCTCACTCACGCCGTTCTCTCGCGTCCCTCGGCCTCGATCGTCCTGCTCGCCACACTGGTATATCAGACTTTTGCCGAATCCAGTCGGTAAGACAGCGATAAGATATTTTTTAGACATGAAGGCTTTGAGTGTTGTACTTTGCTCGGGTTATAACGAAAAGGATTTTTTTAAATCACTTAAAACAGACGCGTTAGCTGATTCGAACGAGTGATGTTAGACGGCGGCATCCATCTTTGTAATGTAGGTAGGCTTCAAAATCCCAGCGCTGTCGTCATCGTGTAAAGCCCGCCCCAACGCTTCTGATTGGTGCCGCGATTTCTGCGGACTGGAAATGGACTTGAATGAGCTCTTTGCCAGACTAACTTTCAGAGCAAATCTAAATTTGCCGGAAGTTGTCTGGGTTTTCCCAGGCTACATATTAGTACCTCAAATGTACATATTATAGCCTTTTTTTAAGGGACCTATTATAGCCCTTTTCACAAGATGTAATATAAGTCTCTGGTGTCTGTAAATTTTCAGCTCAAAATACTGATAATAGATTATTATAGCTTGTCCAAATTGTCCCTATTTGGGTTAGAGCAAAAACACGTTGTTTTTGTGTCTCTTTAAATGCAAATTACCTGCTGCTCTCCGCCCCCTTTCCAGAAGAGGGAGTGGCTAAACAGCTTGTGCCGAGCCAACGGCAATAACAAATCAGGAGAAGCAATATGACTGACAACGTAAATACAGGTGTTCAGCCCTATATGAGCCTGAGTTGGACACTGATGTAGGAGAAACAGGCAGTAGAAACAACTTTGAGAATAAGGCTCAATCCCAATTCACTCCTTGGCCCTACCCCTCCATTTTGCACGTTCACGTCAAGGGGTAGGGTGTCTCGATTCTTGTTGAGATAGAGGGGTAGGGCGAAGGGGTAGGGCTACATGGCCCTCAAAACTGAGATTTTTCAGAGGCACACTCCAAAAGGAGGGCTACTAGAAAGTTTGCAGAATACATCGCGAATCACCGCCGAATCACCGGCGAGATGGCTTCGCAAATGGTTAAACATTTAAATTTAGCGCCAGATGTCACCACCATGCACTTTATTTACTCTATAATAATAATATAGTCATTTAAATTAAGAAATTGTATAATAAATTACCTTTCCGAAACAGAAAATACATACATTTCGAGGAAGGAATGTTATAATTGTCATGTTTCCTCAATGTTAAGAGCAGCGGCGCTGATTGTCAGTCGTTGTCATGGAGAAATCCTGTAAAAACTCTGTGACGTCAGAGCCATCGCCGATGACTGATGACGTATCGGGTTCATGAAGGGTTGTTCCATTTCGTAGGGGAATATTTCAACCCCTTGGCCCTTGTAAGGGCAAAGGGGTACACTCGAAAACAAGGGGTAGGGCCAAGGGGTGAATTGGGATTGAGCCTTATAGTTGTGTAACAACACTATGCAGCTCTAGTGAGTCTGAGACATCCAACACAACTTTTTAGCTAAACCTCCTTTGTATTTACCCTTGTTTACAAAGCAGTCTGGTGTAAAATGATTAGCGAATACATGAAAGATTTTAGGTAACTTGAGGGGCACATTCCCATCATAAACAAATTTAATCCACCGTGTCTTCAGTGGCTCAGTAAATGCTCACTCTTACATCCAACAACAAATCACCTGGCTTTCTTAATAGGAAACTGAGACTTTTTTCTTATCACTACAGCTGCTCCAGTGCATAGAAAATGGCGGATTGTGTACAGCCCACTGTGCGCGGGTCTATGCTAATAGGGCAGAGTCTGTCAGCAGTCGTGGACGGGGCCTATAGATTTTGTGATGCCCCAAAAGGGCTTGTTTTGAGACACTGTTTATGACTTATGGGGATTAAAGGAGTTGGTGGATTTTTACCATTATAGGGTGGTTGTGTACACACTGCTGACACACATTTAAGTTCAATGTGAATTTTGCTTAATAGGTCCCCTTTAAAGGGTACTGTCGCAGTGACCACTTTTGTAAACGTTTATTCAAAGCGTGTTGTGTATGTGTGTGTGTGTGTGTGTGTGTGTGTGTGTGTGTGTGTGTGTGTGTGTGTGTGTGTGTGTGTGTGTGTGTGTGTGTGTGTGTGTGTGTGTGTGTGTGTGTGTGTGTGTGTGTGTGTGTGTGTGTGTGTGTTTTTACCATGGTCTCATCTATCGGGTAGGTGGTTTTATCTGGGAATATACACGTGGACAGGCAAGAAACGACCTTCACCACCCCGAACTCATGCGCCGTCTGCAGGACGTTGTCATTGACAAATACATTATTCCTCTGAAAACGACAAACAAAAGACAGTCAATGTACAGTTCAGTTATTCAATAGTGATATTTCCAAGCTTTTATTACATATTTCCAATGATATTTAATAATAATATTTGTTAATAATTACCCAGAAGTCCAGGTTCTGTCTCATATTTTTGTAGAGCCCGCCCACCATGGCGGCCAAATGAATGACGTGTGTTGGACGATGCTTCTGGAAAACTGATCTCGTCTCTTCAGGGCTCCTGAAACAGCACATGTAAATACAATTATCACGCAATACAAATAGACAATAAGCAATCAGATAAAATCTTTCTAAAATCCAGAGAAACATAACTTAATTTATACATTGGCAGTATGGCAAATTTTGTCAGTGGTGTGGATGTGTAGGGATGTGTGATATGCCGCTATAAATTGTGTATCGATAAAGATTATGCTAGATTGTTAATAAAGCTATCCGTGCGGTGCAGTGCAAGACTGCTTAAAGTTTTAACACGTAAAGAGTAATTAAGAATGTTAAAGACAAATGAGAAAGTAAAGCACGGGGGTTAAAGAGTTCTAGGTGTGCGCTGATGCCAATCTTTCATTTGAAAGTCAGATTTCTAGCATTTGTAAAACAGCATTTTTCCATCTTAAATGTATATATAAATTATGACATAAGCTCTCAAAAGACAATTGCAGAAAAGTTAGTTCATGAGCTTACTGGGTGGTTGCCCTGCACGCTTAATAAACAAACTCCAGCGGGTCCCACCAGACTCTCGTACATTTCATTTGTAGAGTCTGGCACCGCTCCATTGACAAGCGTTAACTTCCTTGTAGGCGGGTACTCTATTGAAGTCTTAAACTATTGGATCTGCCCAGAGTCACTCTGGATCTGCCATAACCAATCGCTAACGTTTGGTCGTGACGCATGTCATGTATGTCATTCACCACTAACGGACAGAGCTGGAAAATCAAACTTTTCCCGAACCCTGTGGGGAGGAGCGCCACAGCATCATGGCCACCAACAAAACTAAGCAAAGATTGTTCTTGCTCCGGCTTTAAAGGGATACTCTACTGGTTTTTCATATTAAACTATGTTATTCCCTGAACTAAGACGAGTTGATGCATACCTCTCTCGTCTCAGTGCGTGCACTAAATCGCTGTCTTGCCACGAACCTTTGTTAGATCTTATCTCAGCCCTGTTCATTCAATACGTGCCAAGAAGAGAAGCGACCAAACACCTCCACGTTTTCCCTATTTAAATACAGTTACTAGAGTAGTGTAACTCGACCTAGGACGGTGAAACAAAATAACTTCTTGATATTCGGCAGCGTTGCCACAACGGACTGAATGGCTTCGCTCGCATCTTTCTCCGGTGCTATTACTGAACTACAAATCTAAATAACACATGACATCAACGTCATTGTTCTCAGCCACTCCCTCTGTTCGCTGATTGGCCCGGTAAAAAATTGACCAGAGAAAACCAAAGACTACAGCACAACCCCAGACGTAGTACTGAAGGAAAATGAAAATTGAGCAGAAGTACGTAGGAGGCGGAGCCAGGCTACCAAAACGCAGCATTTAGAGTTCTTACCAGAACCAGGAAGTATGACCATATTCTTCCGGTTCTGTCAACACTGCATTGGCTCCCTATTAAACATCTTACACATTTTAAAATCTTGCTGATTACTTACAAAGCACTAAATGGTTTAGCTGCCCAGTACTTGAGCGAGCTCTTAACACATTAGAGTCCTTCACGTCTATTGCGATCTCAAAATTCTGGCCAGTTGATAATACCTAGAATATCAAAATCGACTGCTGGCGGTAGATCCTTTTCCTATTTTGCACCAAAACTCTGGAACAATCTTCCTAACTTTGTTCCGGAAGCAGACACACTCTATCAGTTTAAATCTAGACTAAAAAAGCATCTCTTTAACCTGGCTTACACATAACACATTATCAATTTCTATTTCTCAAATCAGGTAAATGATCGTTAGACTGCATAAATCAGGTCAACCGGAACTAGGAACACTTACGATGTACTAAGTTACATCGTAAGAAGAATTTCATCTATGCTAATATTAGTCTCCCTGATTATCCTGAGGTTACCTTAGTCATTATTACCAGAGGTTACTTTTGATCTGCCCCCCAACTGAGAAAGCATGTCATAATATATCTAATAATGATACGATTGTGTTGGTTAACTGGTGTGACGTCTCATGAGTGTTTGTTCAGAATCCTCTTACATGAGATTGGCATCTTTGGATGAGAGGAATATCCACTCTTCTCCTTCTCTCCGTTCTCCCTCTTTCACCACTCGCTCTATCGCTCGTCCCACCAGCCCACTGCCACCCGTCACCAACACACGCATCGGCCCGTCCATCTGAAAGAGAGAGAGATGAGGATTGAAGAACACTTCAGGGGTTAACAAATGTGTAAAAACAGAAACTACTGTACATAATCAAGTATCTAAAATCAAGTATTTGAAGAAAAATTCCAGCAAGACCACAACAAAACTCATGCAGTCTATGGGCCCTATTTTATCGATCTGAAACGCAAGTATCAAACATGAAACGCAAATAACTGTGGGCGGATCTCGGGGTTGGTCTAAATTGGGCAAATCTAAAATGGGTTGGTCTAAAGTAGCTATATATAAAATGCAATAAAAAATATAATGGCGGATTTGCCAGGCGCACGCCAGGAGCCGTTCACAGCTGAGGAGACCGACATTCTCATCAAGGCCGTAAAAGACAGAAAAGTGACATTGTATGTGAATGTGAGAAACCCCTTCCAAATTAGCTTCGGTTAAACAGGCGTATAATAATTTGGGTAAATGTGTAAAAACTAGATTTATGCCGATCTTCACGGACACCACAATGATTTCCCTCGTACGGTAATAATTCTCCTTGTAATTATGTAGCGTTTGCAAAAATGGGAAGTGCTGCATCTGTGTAAATGAGAGAAGCAAAGTGAATGCAAAACGTTGTGCACACGCTACATTATGGTGAAGCACGTGCCATTAAAATAGCATCTGAATAAAGCGTCACTGACTTTTTAGGTTTTTCCTGGTCTGTGGCGGAATTGTTTTCATATGATGTTTGTCGATTTAAAAGATCATTATGAAAGTCAAGAACGTCACAGTTTGTCAAAAAACAGAAGAGTAACATTTAGTTTTATGTGGAAATCACTCAATGAACTACATCTCTCGTCTCGCACTATGTACTTCCCCAGTCTGGTACAAAACACACAGGCATGACGGCGTAACATTACGATTATAACGTTAGACAATAGAAAAAATGACAGACGTTAGCTTCAGTAAAGTTAGCTTCAGTAAAGTTAGCTTCATTCATTGAGAGAAAATGTATGGCGTCACATGTGCGCCTTTTGGATTTATAGTCTTTGTGATAACGTCTTATACCTCAACAGTTTTACATCAAACTGCGACTTTCTTGACTTTAAAATGTATGTTTTAAATTGACAAACATCATATGTGTAATTCAGGGCACAATTCAAACGGGATCCAAATATTTGTTGTCTCTTGCCATTGACTACCATACAATATTTTTCCGAAATAAGGTCCCATGGTGTTCGACCGGAAGGGGAGGGGCTTAGGCTCTCTATTGAGCGTTGCACTTTTCCCCATTCAAAACTATTTGAGTGACTTCTGTTATTCGATAGTCTTTGCTAACTAGGTTCTTAACGTGCAAGGTTCTCTCAAAGTAATGAGCAAACGTTCTTTCATTAACATTAATAGAATGTTTGTTCAAAGTTGTCTGGTCTTGTTCTCAAACCGTCAGCACAAAACATTATCTTCTGTGGATGGAAGTTGGACATTTGACTAACATTTTCAAATGGAATGTTCCCCTAATGTTCACATAAATAGGAAAAAATGGGTTTCAAAACATAAAAAATAGACGTTTTGAACATTCAGAGAACATAACATTTTCATAGCTTGGAAAAAACATTCTTAGAACATGTTTGTTAGCTGGGTTGACACGAGTTCATGTGCATGAAAAAAACAGGCACTTTCAAT
>CM070829.1:38968989-39063989 GCA_036326025.1 Chrosomus eos | reverse complement strand
GTGGCCATGGCGGAGCAGGTAAGGTGGAGCAGGTGGCCAGGGCGGAGCAGGTAGAGCGATTGACCAGGGCGGAGCAGGTAGAGCGGGTGGCCAGGGCGGAGCAGGTAGGGCGGAGCATGTAGAGCGGAGCATGTAGAGCGGAGCATGTAGAGCGGGCGGAGCAGGTAGGGCGGCTGGAGCAGGTAGGGAGGGTGGCCAGGGCGGAGCAGGTAGAGCGGGTGGCGGGGCGGAGCAGGTAGAGAAGGAGGCCAGGGAGGAGCAGGTAGAGCGGGTGGCCAGGGCGGAGCAGTAGAGCGGGTGGCCAGGGCGGAGCAGGTAGAGCGGGTGGCCAGGGCGAAGCAGGTAGAGCGGGTGGCCAGGGCGGAGCAGGTAGAGCGGGTGGCCAGGGCGGAGCAGGTAGAGCGGGTGGCCAGGGCGGAGCAGGTAGAGCGGGTGGCCAGGGCGGAGCATGTACAACTGGTGGCCAGGGCAGAGCAGGTAGATATGGTGGCCAGGGTGGAGCAGGTAGAGGGGATGGCCAGGGAGGAGCAGGTAGAGCGGGTGGAGCAGGTAGAGCGGGTGGCCATGGCGGAGCAGGTAAGGCGGAGCAGGTAGAGCGGGTGGCCAGGGCGGAGCAGATAGAGCGAGTGACCAGGGCGGAGCAGGAAGGGCGGGTGGCCAGGGCGGAGCAGGAAGGCGGGTGGCCAGGACGGAGCATGTAGAGCGGGCGGAGCAGGTAGGGCGGGTGGCCAGGGCGGAGCAGGTAGGGAGGGTGGCCAGGCGGAGCGGGTAGAGCGGGTGGCCAGGGCGGAGCAGGTAGAGCGGGTGGCCAGGGCGGAGCAGGTAGAGCGGGTGGCCAGGGCGGAGCAGGTAGAGCGGGTGGCCAGGGCGGAGCAGGTAAGGCGGGTGGCCAGGGCGGAGCAGGTAGAGCGGGTGCCAGGGCGGAACAGGTATAGCGGGTGGCTGGGACGGAGCAGGTAGAGCGAGTGCCTGGGCGGAGCAGGTAGAGCGGGTGGCCGGGGCGAAGCAGGTGGCCAGGACGGAGCAGGTAAAGAGGGAGGCCAGGGTGGAGCAGGTAGAGCGGGTGGCCAGGGCAGAGCAGGTAGAGCGGGTGGCCAGGGCGGAGCAGGTAAAGTGGGTGGCCAGGGCGGAGCAGGTACAGCGGATGCCAGGGCGGAGCAGGTGGCCAGGGAGCAACAGGTAGAGCGGGTGGCCAGGGCGGAGCATGTAGAGCGGGTGGCCAGGGCAGAGCAGTTACAGCGGATGCCAGGGCGGAGCAGGTGGCCAGGGAGGAGCAGGTAGAGAGGGAGGCCAGGGGGAGCAGGTGGACAGGGCGGAGCAGAGTAGAGCGGGGTGGCCAGGGCGGAGCAGGTAGAGCGGTCAGGCGAGCAGGTGGCAGGGCAGGTGAGCGTGGTGGCGGCCAGGGCAGGAGCAGGTAAGGCGGGTGGCCAGGCGGAGCAGGTAGAGCGGGGAGCGGAGCAGGGAGGCGGCGGAGGGTGGCAGGGCGGAGCAGGTAGGAGGGTGGCCAGGGCGGAGCAGGTAGAGCGGGTGGCCAGGGCGAGCGGTAGAGCGGCGTGAGTGGCCAGGGCGGAGCAGGTAGAGCGGGTGGCCAGGGCGGAGCAGGTAGAGCGGGTGGCCAGGGCGGAGCAGGTAGAGGGGGTGGCCAGGGCGGAGCATGTAAACTGGTGCCAGGGCGGACAGTAGATATAGGTGGCTAGGGTGGAGCAGGTAGAGGGAGTGGCCAGGGGGAGCAGGTAGAGCGGGTGGAGCAGGAGAGCGGGTGGCCATGGCGGAGCAGGTAAGGCGGAGCAGGTAGAGCGGGTGGCCAGGGCGGAGCAGGATAGAGCGAGTGACCAGGGCGAGCAGGAAGGGCGGGTGGCCAGGGCGGAGCAGGAAGGGGGTGGCCAGGACGGAGCATGTAGAGCGGGCGGAGCAGGTGGGCGGTGTGGCCAGGGCGGAGACAGGTAGAGGAGGGTGGCCAGGGCGGAGCTGGTAGAGCGGGTGGCCAGGGCGAGCAGTTAGAGCGGGATGGCCAGGCGGAGCGGTAGAGCAGGGTGGCCAGGGCGGAGCAGGTAGTAGAGGGGGGCCAGGGGGAGCAGGTGGGGACAGGGCGGAGCAGGTAATCGGGTGGCCAGGGCGGACAGGTAAGAGTGGGTGGCCAGGAGCAGGTGAGGTGTGCCAGGGCGGAGCGGGGTAGAGCGGAGGTGGCCAGGCTGAGCAGGTAGAGGGGTGGCCAGGGCGGAGCAGGTAGAGCGGGTGGCCAGGGCGGAGCAGGTAGAGCGGGTGGCCAGGGCGGAGCAGTAAGTGGTGGCCAGGGCAGAGCAGGTACGGGATGCCAGGCCAGGGGGAGCAGGTAGAGGGGTGGCCAGGGCGGAGCAGGTAGAGGGTGGCAGGGCAGAGTAGGAGCCGGGGGCATGGCGGAGAGCAGGTAGGGGAGGCAGGGGAGCAGTGGCAGGGCGGAGCAGGTAGAGGGTGCCAGGGGCGAGCAGGTAAGGGCGGGTGGCCAGGGCGGAGCAGGAAGGGCGGGTGGCCAGGACGGAGCATGTAGAGCGGGCGGAGCGGTAGGGCGGGTGGCCAGGGCGGAGCAGGTAGGGAGGGTGGCCAGGGCGGAGCGGGTAGAGCGGGTGGCCAGGGCGGAGCAGGTAGAGCGGGTGGCCAGGGCGGAGCAGGTAGAGCGGTGTGGCAGGGCGGAGCAGGTTAGAGCGGGTGGCCAGGCGGAGCAGGTAAGGCGGGTGCCAGGGCGGAGCAGGTTAGAGCGGGTGCCCAGGCGGACAGTATAGCGGTGGCTGGGACGGAGCAGGTAGAGCGAGTGCTGGGGCGGAGCAGGTAGAGCGGGTGGCCGGGGCGAAGCAGGTGGCCAGGACGGAGCAGGTAAAGAGGGAGGCCAGGGTGGAGCAGGTAGAGCGGGTGGCCAGGGCAGAGCAGGTAGAGCGGGTGGCCAGGGCGGAGCAGGTAAGTGGGTGGCAGGGCGGAGCAGGTAAGCGGATGCCAGGGGGAGCAGGTGGCAGGGGAACAGGTAGAGCGGGTGGCCAGGGCGGAGCATGTAGAGCGGGTGGCCAGGGCAGAGCAGTTACAGGGAGCCAGGGCGAGCAGGTGGCCAGGGAGGAGCAGGTAGAGGAGGCAGGGAGGGCGGGTGGCCAGGGCGGAGCAGGTAGAGCGGTGTGGCCAGGGCGGAGCAGGTAGAGTCGGGTGGCCAGGGAGGGCGGAGCAGGTAGAGCGGGGTGGCCAGGGTTGCAGGTAGGGTGGAGGGCGGAGTTACTGGGTGGCCAGGTAGTGAGCGGTGGAGCAGGTAGGGCTGGGTGGCCAGGGGGAGCAGGGTAGAGAGGTAGGCCAGGGCGGAGAGTAGAGAGTAGGCCAGGGCGGGGGGAAGGGCCAGGGCGGAGCGGTAGAGAGGTAGGCAGGGCGAGGGGTAGAGAGGGAGGCCAGGGCAGAGCAGGTAGAGCGAGTGACCAGGGCGAAGCAGGTAGGGCGGGTGGCCAGGGCGGAGCAGGTAGAACGGGTGGCCGGGGCGGAGCAGATAGAGCGGGTGGCCAGGGCGGAGCAGGTGGCCAGGGCGGAGCAGGTAGAGAGGGAGGCCAGGGGGAGCAGGTAGAGCGGGTGGCCAGGGCAGAGCAGGTAGAGCGGGTGGCCAGGGTTGCAGGTAGAGCGAGTCTACCTGGGTGGCAGGGAAGAGAAGTAGAGCGGGGGGCCAGGGTTGCAGGTAGAGCGAGTCTATCTGGGTGGCCAGGTAGTGCGGGTGGAGCAGGTAGAGTGGGTGGCCAGGGCGGAGCAGGTAGAATGGAGCAGTTAGAGCGGGTGGCCAGGGGGAGCAGGTAGAGCGGGTGGCGGGGCGGAGCAGGTAGAGCGGGTGGCCGAGGGCGGAGCAGTGTAGGCGAGTGACTAGGGCGGAGCAGGTAGAGCGGGTGGCCAGGGCGGAGCAGGTAGAGCGGGTGGCCAGGGGGGAGCAGGTAAGAGCGGGTGGCCAGGGCGGAGCAGGTGACCAGGGTGGAGCAGGTAGAGAGGAGGCCAGGGCGGAGCAGGAAGAGCGGGTGGCCAGGGCGAGCAGGTAGAGCGGGGGTCCAGGGCGGAGCAGGTAGAGGGGTGGCCAGGGCGGAGCAGGTAGAGCGGGTGGCCAGGGTCGGTAGAGCGGTCTACCTGGGTGGCCAGGAGTGCGAGGAGCAGGTAGAGCGGGTGGCCAGGGGGAGCAGGTAGAGAGGTAGGCCAGGGTGCAGAGAGGGGTAGCAGGGCGAGGCTACAGGGCGGCCAGGGCGGAGCAGGTAGGAGGGGGCCTAGGCAGGGGAGCGGTAGAGGGGATGGCCAGGGCAGGAGCAGGTAGAGCGAGGTGGACCAGGGGCAGAGCAGGTAGGGCGGGTGGCTCAGGGCGGAGCAGGTAGAAGCGGGTGGCCGGGCGGAGCAGTATAGAGCGGGTGGCCAGGGCGGAGCAGGGGGTGGCCAGGGCGGAGCAGGTAGAGCGGGAGGCCAGGGCGGAGCAGTAGAGGGGTGGCCAGGGCAGAGCAGGTTGAGCGGGTGGCCAGGGGCAGGTAGAGCAGTTACGGGTGGCCAGGGCGAGAGCAGGTAGAGCGGGTGGCCAGGGTCGAGAGTAGAGCGGTTTGCTGGGTGGCCAGGTAGAGGGGGTGCGGGGGAGCAGGTAGAGTGGGTGGCCAGGGCGGAGCAGGGTGAATGGAGCAGGTAGAGGGGTGGCCAGGGCGGAGCAGGTAAGAGCGGGTGGCCAGGGCGGAGCAGGTACGAGCGGGTGGCCAGGGCGAGCAGGTAGAGGGAGTGTGCCAGAGGAGCAGGTACGGGGCAGGGAGAGCAGGTACGGCGTGGCCAGGGCGGAGCAGGTAGAGCGGGTGGCCAGGGGGGAGCAGGTAGAGCGGGTGGCCAGGGCGGAGCAGGTACAGGGTGGCCAGGGGGAGCAGGTAGAGGGGAGGCCAGGGGGAGCAGGTAGAGCGGTGGCCAGGGCAGGAGCAGGTAGAGCGGGTGGCCAGGGCGGACAGTAGGGGGATGGCCAGGGGGAGCAGGTAGAGCGCGTGGCCAGGGCGGAGCAGGTAGAGGGGGTGACCAGGGCGGAGCAGGTAGAGGGGATGGCCAGGGAGGAGCAGGTAGAGCGGGTGGCCAGGGGGACAGGTAGAGGGGTGGTCAGGGGCGTAGCAGGTACAGCGGGGCGGGCCAGGGCGGAGCAGGTACAGCGGGTGGCCAGGGCAAGGAGGTAGAGCGGAGGCGGGTAGGTGGCCAGGGCGGAGCAGGTAGAGCGGGTGGCCGGGGCGGAGCAGGTAGAGCGGGTGGCTGGGGCGGAGCAGGTACGAGCGAGTGGCCGGGGCGGATCAGGTAGAGCGAGGTGGCCGGGGCGAGCAGATAGAGCGGTTGGCTGGGCGGAGCAGGTAGAGCGGGTGGCCGGGGGGAGCAGGTAGTAGAGGGGTGGCCAGGGCGTGAGCAGGTGACCAGGGGCGGAACAGGTAGAGAGGGAGGCAGGGCAGAGCAGGCAGGAGGGTGGCCAGGGCGGAGCAGGTACAGCGGGTGGCCAGGGGCGAGCAGGTAGAGGGGGTTGCCAGGGCGGAGCAGGGTACAGCGCGTGGCCATGGCGGGCAGGTACAGCGCGTGGGCCAGGGCGGAGCAGGTAGAGGGGGTTGGCCAGGGCGGAGCAGGTACAGCGCGTGGCCATGGCGGAGCAGGTAGCAGGCGGTGGCCAGGGCGGAGCAGGTAGAGGGGTGGCCAGGGCAGGAGCAGGTAGTACGGGGTGGCCAGGGAGGAGCAGGTAGAGTGGGTGGCCAGGGCGGAGTAGGTAAGAGCGGGTGGCCAGGGGAGCAGGTAGAGCGGTGGCCAGGGCGGAAGCAGGTAGAGGGGAGGCCAGGGCGGAGCAGGTAGAGCGGGTGGCCAGGGGGAGCAGGTAGAGCGGTGGCCAGGGGCGGAGCAGGTAGAGCGAGTGGCCGGGCGGTAGCAGGTAGAGCGGGGTGGGTGGGGAAGGAGCAGGTAAGCGGTGGCCAGGGCGGAGCAGGTAGAGCGGGGGACCAGGCGGAGAGCAGGTAGAGGGGGTGGCCAGGGCGGAGCAGGTAGAGCGGGTGGCCAGGGAGGAGCAGGTAGAGCGGGTGGCCAGGGCGGAGCAGGTCAGGGCGGAGCGGCCAGGGCGGAGCAGGTACAGCGGGTGGCCAGGGCAAAGGAGGTAGAGCGGGTGGCCAGGGCGGAGCAGGTAGAGCGGGTGGCCGGGGCGGAGCAGGTAGAGCGGGTGGCTGGGGCGGAGCAGGTAGAGCGAGTGGCCGGGGCGGATCAGGTAGAGCGAGTGGCCGGGCGTAGCAGATAGAGCGGTTGGCTGGGGAGAGCAGGTAGAGCGGGTGGCCAGGGGGGAGCAGGTAGAGTGGGTGGCCAGGGCGGAGCAGGTGACAGGGCGGAACAGGTAGAGAGGGAGGCCAGGGCAGAGCAGGAAGAGCGGGTGGCCAGGGCGAGCAGGTACAGCGGGTGGCCAGGGCAGAGCAGGTAGAGGGGGTTGCCAGGGCGGAGCAGGTACAGCGCGTGGCCATGGCGGAGCAGGTACAGCGCGTGGCCAGGGCGGAGCAGGTAGAGGGGGTTGCCAGGGCGGAGCAGGTACAGCGCGTGGCCATGGCGGAGCAGGTACAGCGCGTGGCCAGGGCGGAGCAGGTAGAGGGGATGGCCAGGGAGGAGCAGGTAGAGGGGTGGCCAGGGAGGAGCAGGTAGAGTGGGTGGCCAGGGCGGAGTAGGTAGAGCGGGTGGCCAGGGCGGAGCAGGTAGAGCGGGTGGCCAGGGCGGAACAGGTAGAGAGGGAGGCCAGGGCGGAGCAGGTAGAGCGGGTGGCCAGGGCGGAGCAGGTAGAGCGGGTGGCCGGGGCGGAGCAGGTACAGCGGGTGGCCGGGGCGGAGCAGGTAGAGCGGGTGGCCGGGGCGGAGCAGGTAGAGCGAGTGACTAGGGCGGAGCAGGTAGAGCGGGTGGCCGGGGCGGAGCAGGTAGAGGGGGTGGCCGGGGCGGAGCAGGTAGAGCGGGTGGCCGGGGCGGAGCAGGTAGAGCGGGTGGCCGGGGCGGAGCAGGTAGAGCGAGTGACTAGGGCGGAGCAGGTAGAGCGGGTGGCCAGGGCGGAGCAGGTAGAGCGGGTGGCCAGGGCGGAGCAGGTACAGGGGGTGGCCGGGGCGGAGCAGGTAGAGCGGGTGGCCGGGGCGGAGCAGGTAGAGCGGGTGGCCGGGGCGGAGCAGGTAGAGCTGGGTGGCCGGGGCGGAGCAGGTAGAGCGGGTGGCCGGGGCGGAGCAGGTAGAGCGAGTGACTAGGGCGGAGCAGGTAGAGCGAGTGGCCAGGGCGGAGCAGGTAGAGCGGGTGGCCAGGGCGGAGCAGGTAGAGCGGGTGGCCAGGGGGGAGCAGGTAGAGCGGGCGGCCAGGGCGGAGCAGGTACAGCGGGTGGCCAGGGCGAAGGAGGTAGAGCGGGTGGCCAGGGCGGAGCAGGTAGAGCGGGTGGCCGGGGCGGAGCAGGTAGAGCGGGTGGCCGGGGCGGAGCAGGTAGAGCGGGTGGCCGGGGCGGAGCAGGTAGAGCGAGTGGCCGGGGCGGAGCAGGTAGAGCGAGTGGCCGGGGCTTAGCAGATAGAGCGGGTGGCTGGGGAGGAGCAGGTAGAGCGGGTGGCCGGGGCGGAGCAGGTAGAGCGGGCGGCCAGGTCGAAGCAGGTAGAGACGGCGGCCAGGTCGGAGCAGGTAGAGTGGGTGCCCAAGGCGGAGCAGGTAGAGCAGTTGGCCAGGGCGGAGCAGGTAAAGCAGGTGGCCAGGGCGGAGCAAGTAGAGCGGGTGGCCAGGGCGGAGCAGTTAGAGCGGGTGGCCAGGGCGGAGCAGGTAGAGCGGGTGGCCAGGGTAAAAAAAACAATAAGTTCACAGTCTGGTTGGATATATATGCAATGTCTAGAAAATCTCTAGTGTGGTCCTCGAGGGGGCCATTACCCTGACGGACTAATCTCGCTGCTGGGTCCATTGCTGGGGAATCAAGGCAGGCAGGCGGATATGAGGATCCAAGTGCAGTGGAGTTTAATGAAACAAACAATAATGAACATAAAGCTGGAACAATATAACTGAAACACTGAATGAATGTTTAAGCTGATAAAGGTGCTGATTAAAATTATATTATAAATCATAACAAAAACCCTTCAACTAGACAGACTGTGTGCGTGAACTCGCTGTCGGAGAGAAAAGAGAGTAAGCGCTCCCTCGAAATCGGGTCTCCCCAAAACGGTCAGTTAATGATTATCCTCAGTATATTCAAACGAAATTAATTTAAACACACATATCTTACTATATAATGTGTATGAAAACCAATGAAACCAATTGAACATCATTTCTTACACATGATTAACTGTGCTTAATAAATAATAATAATAGCTATGCTAGTATATAAGTGTAATATAGTCCACTGAAGGCAAGTTTGTAGAGAACCCAAGTGCAGTTTATTTACAAAACGTGATCAAACATAAAACAAAAAGGCCCGTGCAGGGGAACAGGGCTAGAACCGTGGCATGGTCGAGCATGGGCGCACCTGGCAGTGCAGGAAGCCAGGGTGGAGCCAGCAATGCAATGGGCCAGGGAGTACACCCTCCCCCCCCCCCCCCCCCCCACCCCCCCCACCCCCAAAAAAAAATCTTGGGTGGAGGCTCTGGCTTGGCGGCCGTCTTGGGGCGAGGCTCTGGTGTGGCGGCTGCCATCTCGGAAGAAGCTCAGGCTCGGTAGGACTGACTGAAGAAGCTCAGGCTTGGCAGACACTGTATGGTTGTGGGGCTCCTCATCCGCAAAACCCGAGCCACTCAAAAAAAGGGCATAGTCTATGTATTGGTGAATTTTCCCCCCTGGCAAACAAGACCGGATAGGTTCCTTGAGTACCACTCTAAAAATGTCCTTGAGCGCAATGTCATTAAAATAATCCAAACAACATAGTCCACAAAAATCTTCAACATAGTCCTCCAGGGGATTCCCCTGGCGTACACATAGGGGGGCAACTGCTGGGTTCATTGTTGTTTGGTCAAGTATTCTGTAATATACTCCACTGAAGGCCTGTTTGTAGAGAACCCAAGTGCAGTTTATTTACAAAACATGATCAAACTTAAAGCAAAGGCATGACATGGCATGAACTCAAAACATAAACATGACGCTTACCAACAGTGATAACAGGAAACAATACTTGACAAAGACACATGGCCAACAAAATTCAAAATGGCCGACGGCTAAATTAGTCAATATGGAAAATTTGACTCGGCATGACGCCCTGAATCTAACAAGACCTTATGATTTTTGGACAAACAGTTCAGAAGTTATTAGCAAAAATAGCCATTTTTCGTATCTCCGGACCAGTAGGTGATGCTGCGCCGAAACGCAGCATGTAGCCTCAGGTCATGCTTGTGATGACATGTACCAAGTTTGGTCTTAATACGATTAAGCGTTGCGGAGATACAGCATTATGTCTGTTTTCGCAAGCGCTACGTAAAAATTGTTCGGTGCCTTTATCAAAAACGGTTTAACGAATCGACTTGTCAGCACTACCTGAAGATGTTCTGGTTAAATTTTCGTGCAAATCGGACAAACCGTCTAGGACAAGTTCGAAAAAGTAGGTTTGTTAGACAATTCAAAATGGCGGACATATTTTTATGACGGACAATTACGTCATAGGGTGAAATCGAATCGTCATGAGCTCAGGAATCAGCGGGAAATTTGTTTCTATCCATTATGGCTTAAAAGTTATTAGACTAAATATGAGTGAAACTTTGGACAGGTGGTGGCGCTAGAAGAATTGGTTTTGAGACGCCAAATTTGCTATGGTGAAAGTTTGGACTGACCTCTATCAGTGTGCCAAATTTCACAACTTTCCCGCCAGCGGTTCTATGGGCTGCCATAGACTCCCAGAGCGGAAGAAGAACGAAGAATAATAATAAGAACCGGAACAGATACAATAGGTGCCTCCACACACTCTGTGCTAATTAATCATAGGCTATAGACAGCTGAAACAGGTAAAGCAAGTTTGACCTCTGACACTCCCTGTAAAGTCAAGCCATCACTGTTGAAGTATCAATATGACCCAAAAACACAATAGTATATAGACACAAATATACATCTTAAATGCCTTATAATACTTTTCATCAATGAATGTCTGATGAGACCATAATTTATGAAATTACATCTGATGAATCGTGTATTAGAATGTGTATTAATTCTCTTAAATTACTAATGCATTACTTGCTCTGTGAGTTATGAGGAAATGGTAAATAACTTTTCCAGCTTATTGGTTTATGTTACACACACACACACACACACACACACACACACACACACACACACACACACACACACACACACACACACACACACACACACACACACACACACACTTAAGGACTGTGTTCTGAAATATTCAGTGTCTGATCTTTTCGGTTACACTGGGCAGAGCTTACATTAATACTCTCCTGTTTAATTTTAAAAACTGGTGGAGCAAGTCCATTTAAGATCTAAGAAACAAGTAGGCCTACTTAATCAACAAATTGAATCAAATGTTCCCAACTCAAAAAAATAAAACTGGTAAAACACTACAATGATGAAAACTATTTGGCATTTTATCTAAGATCTTAAGAGCCTGTTTTTTAAACACTAAATTAAATTTCTGTTTAAAAATGTTTTTTTTTTTTTAAGAAAGCTGAGAATCTATTATTATTCCTAAATGTTTAAATTCATGACCGACCTCAAGTCTCTGTCCCTGGATAAACACTTCTACTTTTATATTGTTATTTGCCTTTTTAGTAAAAAACAAACAAACATACAAACGGTTTTATTAACATTAAGATAATTTCTTATTAACACCCACTAAGTGACAAATGCGAGCAGGGTTCTAAATTAACTTTTTTGATCACCAGCCAATGTGGCTGGTAACTTTCTAAAGTTACCAGCCAATCAGAATTTCCACTATAGCCAAATTTGTTTCCGGTGAAAAAAAGAGAAATTATGAGTGCCACTGAATGCATTTGATCATTTTATTAACATTGTTGGCATGGAAAACACATAAAATACAATACAACACAGAAAGTGCAAACATTTCATTTCAAGTTTGGGATCTATCTATCTATCTATTAGGGATGTGCACGAATATTCAGATTTTCGATCTGTAATTATTATTCAAAAAAATAAAATACTATTCGAATTTTAATTTTTTTTCACAGTTAGAATTAAGTGCACTTGGTGGAGCTGTGTTTAACAAGTGGATTATTTGTATTTGATCACAATGTTGTTGTCTGCCTCGCGAAGTTTGCTTAGATGAAAATGATAGCCTATTAAAAAATGGAATTACTTTTAATCAATTATTAATTAAACTGAGTTATCATAATATCAACACCACATTGAGAAATCACATGAAATCCAAAGAAACAGCAGTCGATTGATTAAGCAGCTATCCATCACTGCATTAACGACTGCAGGTAAGCAGCTGAACCCCGATGGAATCGTGATACGAGATGATTCCTTCTGGTAGCAAAATGATTTTGAGGGAGACAGGTTTAAGCACAGAAAACGCAAAGTGCTGTCACTTTGCACACAAACACACGCGCGCGTCTCTGCAACGTCTGTCAGCGCAGCGCGTCTTCTCACTCGAGCATGATATATTTTTTTTTTTCAACTTGAACGTGAAACAATATAAACACGATAATCATATAGGCTACTGAGTATGTACGTTCTGTACGATAATTGCGCGTCTGCTTTTTTGTTGTTGCGTTTTTTCCCCGTCCGCTGCTTGAGCTTAAATGCTTTTGTTTATATTTTTTGTTTACACATATTGTTTAATGTTTTCAACTAAAAGAAAACCTTAAGATATATAGTAAGCTTGTTGTGTATATTGCCTAATGTATAAGCTTGTTCAGAAATAATGACAAAAACCTTAAACTTAAAAAAATAACATATCCTATCTCTTGTTAAACAACATTTAAATTTAAACCCAGAAGTCTGTCCCAACCACTGCCGCATTTAGTTTAATCTTAACTTTTTACTTTACTTTACTTGGTCCCTCCTCTTTCAGTCTATGCTCCCTGCTTTGGCTCCGTTCGTTCTTCGTCTTCCTTGGGTGCTTCTCAATATCCCTCCTCGTCTCCTCGCTCCTCTGTCCTCCATCCTATAACCCGGAAACTGATCAAGCTCGGCCATCTTGAAGGACATCTCAATTCTCTAATTGCACCGTGAGGAGGCGAGGATCGAGGAGTGAGGAGGCTTCCAGAGGAGTCATGAGCGAGGACACACAGGTGTATCCTATGCGGAAGAGTTCAATCGACTAAACGTGACGCACGCATCAATTCTCCTCCCCCTTCACATCTGTCACAATCATTTTAATTTATACTTTACTCTTGCAGTTTACATAAACCACACATCTCACATATTTCAATAGGGTAGCTTGCTTTATTGTTATTTATTATGAATTTCTTAAATAAACAAACCTCAACAACATAAGGGCAGATCCTTTGAGCGCTGCTGATGACGCTGTGACCGTGTGACGTGACGCTCGAGTGGTCAAGTATTCCAATGTATAAAAAAGCTTTCATTCGATTCCTCCGTCCTCCTTTTCTTTTCCTTGCAGCCTTTCCTCGCGTCCTACAGGGGGTGGAGCTGAGACGCGAGGAAAGGAAACGAGGACACACTAATAAGAAATGAGAAGCACCCCTTGTGTTTTCTGGTGAATGCTCCGTTTGTTTCCATGATCATTTTTCGCGCTGGTTTCACTGCAAACTGCGCGCAGCCAATGGGCGTATGAAACGTCATCACGTAGCATTACGGCACAGTGTTCATGGGAAATGTAGGAAGTACTGCAGGGGGATAAATGACAGAACCTTATGTATCACCGGCCAAACTGGCTAGTAAGTTTTTATTAACACCCGCCAAAACGAATTTTTACCCGCATTTGGCGGGTGTTAATTTAGAACCCTGAATGCGAGAGAAAAAATCACTTTGGCGAGCCCCAGGGCCCGAGCGTGACTGAATGAACCAGACTAAATGGCTTAGACCATTGAGATATACCTATAGTCTTTGGGTAAACTGTAGACTAAGGGTAATTACAAGCTTTTCTATCAAAATATCTCAGGGTCCTAACAACATAACAAGTCAAGTCAAATATATTTATATAGCGTTTTTCACAATACAGATTGTATCAAAGCTGCTTTACAGTATCAATCAAAACAACTCAACAATGTTTGTTTATTACTAAAAAAAAAAAAAAAAAAGGACATCCAAGTTTGGTAGAGTTGATCAATGGTATGATTGGTTAATTACACCACCCTATAGAAATTTACCACACATTAACACTGTAGAAATGTTGCATTATGGTATTTTATTAATCTTACTATTAGCTTTAAATGAAACATTAGGTAATATGAAGGCAATATAAGTCAATTTTAGATGTTTTTTTCCCCACGTGTTTACGTTTTTTCATTACAAATACTATAGTTTAGGTCTATTCTTAATATTATTTTAATGTTTTTGTTATTATAGAAACCATAAAACTCTCAGATAGTGGGCAAATAATGAATTTAGTTCTCTTTCGCATCGTCCTGTACTTGAAAGGACAAATATACACACAATTAGGCTATGTCAAGTTATCCTCGTAAACACAGTATAGGTTTGTTGAGAACAGTTGAGAAAGACAATGCGTGCGTTACAGTACCAGGGCTGGATTTACCTCATATTGTGACATAGTCTTAAAGTGACAGCAGCCTAATAATCCTGCGGCAATCTGTGTCATTAATGTTAACCAAAGAACAAAAGAAAAGGAAAATTACTCACTTTACCTTATTGGAATCGAATCTGGGAATCAGTAAGAATTAGAATTGCTAAAATTCTAATGATACAAACCCTATTCTCTGAATGGCTATAAATTAATAACAAAAACAAAAAAAAGTGTGGTCGCTACAATTTAAAATAATTATTTTAATGTTTTTTAGAGTGTCCTGCTTTTTCTTCATTTATATTTGTAAATCTAACTTCTCTTGATAACTTGGATTTGGATCCAATTTTTTTTCACAAGAATAACTTGAAATGAAATGATGAAACTTGAATGAAAACTGCTGATTTCTAGAAATGTATGAATTTGGGAACCTTAAAATAATAAATATATTCTCTATATAAAAAAGACATT
Source organism: Chrosomus eos (assembly GCA_036326025.1). Taxonomy (NCBI): domain Eukaryota; kingdom Metazoa; phylum Chordata; class Actinopteri; order Cypriniformes; family Leuciscidae; genus Chrosomus; species Chrosomus eos. The sequence goes on along the minus strand of CM070829.1, from coordinate 39,049,903 downwards.
AAACAACATTATTTAAAATTTGAGTATATTATAGCAATTCACAGTACAGATCATTAGACAAACCCAGAACATACCCTGATTGACAGATTAGAAAAAAAACTGAAGAAATCATTGGTTTCCAGCATTAAGATGCTCCCCGCAACAGCCAATGAGATCTGAAGATCTTCATTTACGGATGATGTCATAATTGGCCGCTAACCAATCGCACGTCTCCTTGACGGCTGTAAAAGGAAAGCACTTATAAAGGGTATTGTTTTGGTCTCCACTTTTTACTATTGAAAAAACATTTAGTGATTGCTGAAGCGAGAAATGAAGATTGATCACCTGCTTTGAACGGTGTGAACTTGAAGTCTGGCAGATATTTGCGTAGTTTGGCATTACTGGCGGTTTTCTTGATCTGGCCGTCTGATTTACTAGTGTCATACTGAGAGCGGTTAGTTAAGGGTTAAAGGGTTTCTGTCATTCAAGTGGTCCTTTTTTTAAGCTCAACAGCTCAAGAACAATTGGGACATTCTGCAAAATATCCTATCAATGTTTATATTCGAAAGGATACAATCACTTCACCTTTAAACCCAAACCCTTCCACGACAGCGTCCACAGCATCCTTTATGGTCAACTCCTCCTCCTCTCCGACTATAGAGAGAGAAACGAAGGCAAAGAAAATCAAGAGAGACATGATCTTGATATTTGATCAGCCATTGAGCTCTGACGAAACCGATCTAATATGTCAAAGACTCATCGAGTACCTGACGCAATGATGGGCTCCACCTCTTCATATTCCCTCAAAACCCACACAAACAGACGAGCCAGATCCACAGAATAGATGAACTGACGCAGGGCGCGACCTGAACCCCAGACCTGCAGAGGTTTACCTTCCTCTACAAAACACACACACACACGCAAATTTACCAACATGTGGGAAGCTCTGAGTGTGGCTTCAGATCGTTTCAGAAAGTTAAACATGTCTCACTCTTTGCCAGGTACGTCTTGTGTACCAACCCCGGCATCACGTGGCAGTCCTCAATGTTGAAGTTGTCATGTGGTCCAAATATGTTGGTAGGGATGACGGCTGTGTATCGCAGACCGTACTGCTGAAAACACGCCCTAATGGACAAACACACACACACACACTTAAAATACTGTATTTGGAAACATTTCAGGTACATATCAGTTTTTCTTAGGGATTTTTTTTTATTTTTAATTACTTATCATTAGCACATGTCAAACTCCAGTCCTAGGGCCACTGTCCTGACAAAACACCTGGTTTCTAGTAATCCTGAAGAACTTGATTAGCTGGATAACGTGTTTAATTAGGGCTAAAGCTAAACACTGCAGGGCTGGTGTGGCCCTCCAGAAACTTAGTAAACTATACACAAAACCCTCTCTCTTGGGTATGCCTACTGTACATTATATAATGTTAAAATTAACAGAGTCAAAAATACAAAGCTGGTGTGCACATCCCAAAACACCCAAATTGGGCTCAGGTGCAGGACAGCTAAGTGATATAAACAAATAAAGAAGTGTGAAGTCCGCACACTGAAAAATACTGCTCCAAAAGAATTTATTAAAAGCAGCTTCATCAGGCAAAAGTAACAGTAGAGCCAAAACTATTAAAATCAACTGCTATATATTTTCACCCACACTCAAATGACAACATTGTTGTATACAATCGTTTAAATTGCACATAAGCAATATTTTTTTTATATAAACCTTCTAATGATATACAGTTATTGTTCAACCCCCATTGCAAATCAGTTTTATTGGCAAGATTTACAGACTTTGAGCTGTTTGCAATGAACAAATCAAACTCAAGAATTTGAAATGGCTCAACACAACAAATGTTTCAAGTGGTTTCCCCAAATTCAACTGAAAATGCAGCTTGTAATGACTTCTGCAGTCTCAATTTTAATTAGTCAGTGTTTATACACTACCCGGCCAAAACAAAAAGTCGCTGTTTGGATTTAAAAAGGCAGATTCTTAAGAGTCTTTGATTGGATCATTATTGCTGTGATTATTATGTGTTTAGCATGATATACTGTATATTTTTTGACAACAGTTCTTCTAAGCCTAATTGATGTAGTGTATAGCTTTTCATTTCCTTAACAATACATGTAGGAATACACATCATGGCCATATTTCAGGATGATATTGTCAAGATTCATCAGGCTCAAATTGGTATCTGTAAACAGTGATTGACTGTCTCCAACTCTGGAGAAAACTCAATGACGTCAAGGTTGTAATGTGATAGGTTATCACAAGTTAGCCGTTACGATTTCTCCAATGGTAGAGCCACGGATTATCTCCCAATAATAAGACCATGGCTGCATCCGCAATCGCATACTTCCCAACTATATAGTAGGTGAAAAACAGTATGTGACAAAAGTAGTATGTCTGAATACACAGTACTCATAAAAGAGTCGTGGAAATGCTATCATTGATTTTTCTTTTGCTACTGAAGCAAATGTGAATCCCAAATCTTTTTTTGCTGAACATTCTTTTTTTTCTTTCTTCATAGTATATAATATATAATATATTTTGGAATTCCAAAGCTGACATAATAATACATAAAATAAATATACAAAGAAATGTGAAAAAAAGAAGAGTATATATAATTTTTTTTTTCCGTATTTGAACAATCGACTGAATGACTGATTAAACTCAGTCACTCATTAAAACAGTGACTTGCCGCCCCCTACTGGCTGTTTTAGTTTCATATTTAAAAGTATAATTTCATTGTTTCCATCGTCGTTTCATATTTCTACAGTCAACATTAATATCATTACATTATTTATGCACTTGTAATTGCAGTGTAAATGCATTCCTGCATTAAACAGTCTGTGTAAATATACGTAATGCCACTTCAGCTTCTGTAGCCTACGTCCCACATCTACAGTGCAAAGATGGCTTGTGTTGAGACTGATTTTATTTGACTGGAATCAGCCCTATAGTGCATTATCATTCTTCTTTATTTATTGATTAAATTTAAAGCCCCCCTGTAATCAATAATTTTATCCCTTAAAACTCACCTTTGATCACCAAAATTATAAAAAAGATTTTTCCTTGAAAAAACTTTCTTCATGCTTTAAAATAACTTGAATGTAACTCTACACCCTTGCCTAAATTATACTATACGTGTTGTAGCCATTAAATAAGCGCATTTAGTTTCATATTTGTTAAAATATTATAATGTTATTTTTTTTCCATCTATGTTGATAATGAGATGCACAATAGACATGAAGTGGGTCAGACATGATTTTGACTACTTATTATGTAGAAAGCCTTTCATTAAAGTGAATTTCGTTTTGTATAAATTGTATCTTAATTTTAATCAATTGTTCATCAACCAATAGCCTGGATTTAATAAATAAGAAGCAAATATAGCAGACAATATAATCATGACGTGCGGTGCCGGCACGGTCACTTGCATTGCACGTAAACTGGAGCATCTCATCATAAATTAACCGAGCTTATGCCTCACAGACATGAGAAATATATCTATAGAAATCTTGAAATCTCTTTAAACGAAACAATTCAAAACGAAAAGAAATAGGCTACTCTCTGATTGTGTAATCCACTTTGTGCATTTCTCTCTATAGGCGCGTTCACTACAGAGATGGCGATCGTCAACTTCATCTTTGCAGCCGACACTGACACAGAAAACACTCGTTTATTAATAAAAATCAATGCATGCGTGTCACCGGATTTACAAATGCACATCTTGCTTGTTGCACGCACACATATTATGTTGAAATAACGAGATATTATGTTGAAATAACATTATTCATAATAACAAATCTAAATATGAGGGCTCGACAGGTGCTGTCTACAATGTGTGGCGTGAGATGCTTATTTCACTTAGTCTACATGAGCACTTTTGTTTGATTGAATCCCGAATAATTCCAATTGATGATTTGGCCTAATACGTGTGATTAATCAGTATCTAAGAGCAGCATCTTTGAAATATGCGTTATACTTTTTAACATTTGAACTTTAGTGACGATGCAAGACTTGAAATTGAATATTGTGCTTTTGGTTTCTGTAGGTGGAGGTCAGGTAAACTTGTCCCACAGTCGACATCTTGTGGCCAGAATATGTAATCAAGTGAGATTGTTTTGAGTTTTCTTTAAGTTTTCAGTGACTGTATTACGTTACATGCCGCTCCAGTGTCTAATTTAAATGTAACGCTCTTGTTGTTCATTTTCAGGGTTTCAGTCCATTTGTCTTTTTCCCTCTGCGTTTCAGTGATGACCGTGTGCACATTTTTCATTGTCGCAGCAAATAATGGCGCGCCTGTTCATTTGAAGGGAAAAGATGCTGGATGACAGGATTTTGTTTGAATAAGAAATAAATGTATGAATTCAAAATATATATATATATAATATATATATATATATATATATATATATATATATATATATATATATATATATATATATATATATATATATACATATACATATATATATATACATAATATAAGCTGGGACAAAGGTAATCTGGTTTAATTCTTATTTTTTGGCTAGTAGAAGTTCTGAAGGGCCGCTAACATAAAAATGTAGAAGCCGAATTGGCCAGTGAGTGAAAAAGTTAATTTAAATGTTCTGTTTGTAAGTGAATAATGAGACATGGACATTAGATGACTGCAACAGCGGGGTCTTGCTTTTACTGAGATAAAAATCAAAGAAAAGCCACAAAAAAAAAACTCCAGAGGAAACTTTTGTGGTCATGATGTGATTGTGACCTCATCATGACCTCATCAGCCACTCCCGCTGTAAACAAATACCCTAAGACTCTGTGGGTTTAAAAGTCGGCTTTTTTTCCCCATAAATCAAAATTTCATAATAGATGTGATTAACTTTGACATTAAGAGATTAAATCTCACCTGTTGTGGACATCAATCATGCGTTTTGCGTAGGCATAACCGTAATTAGACTCATGTGGGGCGCCGTTGTGCATCTGACAGAGACAGAAAGAGAGAAACATAATTAATGCAAACAGACTTATGAAACCAAGAAATCAGACACTGGCTTAAATCACCATGATGGGACAACAGGTATTTTTGACAAATATTTTGGTGCAAATATTATATAAATTATTATACAGTATAAATAAATTCCATTAATGCTTTGGTGTTTTTGACATCAAAAACCCAAAGATCATTTTTATAGTTTAATCTTTTATTTACTGTGGAGGAAATTCGAGTTGAATTAATGAATATCATAATATTAAAGTAACACCATGTAGTTTTTCAGCCTTCATAATATATTTCCAAGACCCTTGTGATGGTACATCGACTTAAAATAAGTTAAATGACACTTCTGCCATCGCCTGACGGGGTCTGTGTCGCTTTTACTGGCACTATGTAACTTCGGGGTTCGGGTAGTAACCCAACCACAAAAAGAACTACAAAATTCGACTGCTTTACGTCAAGTGATACAATAGTCATTATTTCATTTTTCTTTGTTTCTGATGTCGCAATACATCATCCTTTCATGAAATCATGTAACATACTCTACCTTGACTGTGGACATCGTTCATTCTAAAGCCGGTGCTGGGTAAACAGCGAGCGTGCGTGCGACGGTAGGCTAAATTATTTACGACAGCGGCAATGGACAATTTCGTTTCCAACCAGTAGGGCGACCGAAGAGGAAAAGTTACTTGGTGTTGCTTTAAGAAACACATCTTGATGTTTTTTTTTTTTTTTTTTTTTTAAAGAAAAACATACCCAACATCTGGTTATTAAAGTGTTGTCATGGTTGGGTGAGTGAACTGAAATGGAACTAGTGATGTGAGCCTGGACAGAGCATGTTGCCCAGAGCCTTGAAAATATAGGCCTATATTATAATATTTAAAGGAGCATTGCGCAAGTTCTGAAATTTCTAACGGTTACTGACACCAGTGGCCGTTAGAGAAACTGCAGCCAGGCTCATGCTCGTTCTCGGTGCGCACGCTCACACGCTCGTTGGCCGCACTAGATAAGGCTTTTTTTAACTTACGAGGAGTTTCCGTGGGTGTCTGGATTGTGCTGGAGGCTGGTCGAGTCCATTTAAAACACTGCTAGCGATTGCCGCTGCTTACTAATGGCTGCCGTACGGATGTAAGCCCAAGTAGATGAGAACGCGCATGACGTCACAAATTGTGAATTTTCGCGCCAATTCGGACCCGACTCATCCACACACACTCGAGCTACAGGCTGATAGAGGCGACCGCGGTGGACAGTCAAGCTGTCATTCTTTCTATCACATCATGGTTGGCTCATAAATGTACAAATGAAAACTCTATCTTAAAGATTTTTTAAAGTAAAAACCTACACATAGCCCCTTTAAGGGCTCTGATGTAGCCATATCTATGTGACGTAGCCTACAGCGAGGCCACACAAAAACAAAATCAGATATTCTGACACGGAAATGCACATTTCAACGTAAAATAACTGGCGGTAGAAGTGTTTTTCAGAGAAACGAGTATGTGAAACAGTATTGACTGATGCATGGAAATGTATTGAACTTTTAAATGAAATATATATTAATATATATATTAATTAAAACATTACAGGACAAATGTGTGTGTGTTTATTAAAATAACCTAGAAACATGTCGTGTAAATTTAATAAGTAACACTTCACAATAAGCTACCATTTAAACTAACTTTCATGAACTAACAATATGAAATATTTTTACAGCGTTTATTGGTTTTTGTAAAAAATATATATATATGTATATTCAGTTACGTTAGTTACTTTAGTGCATTTATCAAACATACGTTTTGTAAATGTATTAGTAAATTATTCAAATTAACATGACCTAACAATAAACAATACTTCTACAGCATTTATTAATTTAAGGTAATGGCACTGACGACCTGTCCATCATCTTTATATCAACACTATAAGTCCTGGGGCCTGATGTATAACCGTTGCGTATGCACAAAATGGGTATAGAAATGTGCGTACGCATTTTTTCACGCACATATTAGGATTTATAAAAAATAAACTTGGCGTAAATAAGTGCGCACCGTAAGGATGCTCTTGACCGTGCGTACGCACTCTTTTAGAAGAGTATGTGTTTTGGTGACACCAACTGGCCCAAATAGCAATAACTATTTAAAATGAAAAACTTCTAAATTATCCTATTACATCACCCAATAAATCAAATTGCACCAACCTTAATTATCATTATCAGCATTCTTAACCAGGTGCAAATACTATATAAATAAGATAATACAAACATAATTTCACTCACCAAGCCTATCACATGAAGCAAACATCCATCCCTTCTTAAATGTCCGCGCCAGCGAGCGCGTTATTGGGCCGTTTAGTGAAACTAAGTGAAACTTAGCCGTTTATCTAAAACCGTACATCTTCATTATACGTCCTAATCATAAATACAGTGCATGTTCACAATAATAATTTAAATAAATAAAAGAATGATTTAAACTATGTTTTACTTCTGATATAAACATTTAGATTAAATATGCCATTCTCATTAATGGTGTTAAACTACATGAAATCATTACTGAGAAGTTACAACATTTTTATATTCAATAAATAGATATATTTGTTGTGGATGCAATGCAACACTTTTCCTCTGGCATGCTGAGTTTTAATGTTTTAACTACAGAGATTAATTGCTTATCATGATAATAGCAGATTGTCTGAGAAAATAGTTTTGTGCAAATAATGCACAACAAAGTCTATCTTTTTCCATTAAAAATATAAATCAATTAAAAATACTATTTGGCCAGTGGAAAAGATTGAGAAAAACTTTCTCTGAAATGTATTTTACACTAATTTATTTATTTATTTATTCAAAAACAAGGCAAGGATAGGCTACTTAAAAATTTGTATTAATGACATCCGTATTTCATATTTTCCTAATGTATGGTACCATTCACGTGGATGAATAATCATATGCAAATGATATGCAGATGAGGATATGCATAGTAAAACTAGGCGTTGTAAGCTCATATATGCTTATTTCGAGGTGGAGACGCATGTGCGCACAATCTTACGCTGACTGGGATTTATAAAGTGAATTCTGCGTAGATTCTGGTGTACGCACGGTTTTATAAGTCTGAATAATTTTTTGAGTACGACATTTTTTGCTTTCGGGCGCACGTACACTTTTAGTAGGGATCTTACGCAGAGTTTTATAAATGAGGCCCCTGACCTGGTTCTAGAATCACAGAGAATGCTTCTAGTAAAGCGCAGGTGTGTGTGTGTGTGTGTGTGTGTGTGTGTGTGTGTGTGTGTGTGTGTGTGTGTGTGTGGAGTGTGGAAGGAACAATCCCCTGGTTCAACCCCTAGTTACGTGTGTGTGTGTGTGTGTGTGTGTGTGTGTGTGTGTGTGTGCACGCGGAGTGTGGAAGGAACAACCCCCTGGTTCAACCCCTAGTTACAAGTGTGTGTGTGTGTGTGTGTGTGTGTGTGTGTGTGTGTGTGTGTGTGTGTGTGTGTGTGTGTGTGTGTGTGTGTGCACGCGGAGGGTTGAAGGAACAACCCCCTGGTTCAACCCCTAGTTACAAGTGTGTGTGTGTGTCGTGTGTGTGTGTGTGTGTGTGTGTGTGTGTGTGTGTGTGTGTGTGTGTGTGTGTGTGTGTGTGCACGCGGAGGGTTGAAGGAACAACCCCCTGGTTCAACCCCTAGTTACAAGTGTGTGTGTGTGTGTGTGTGTGTGTGTGTGTGTGTGTGTGTGTGTGTGTGTGTGTGTGTGTGTGTGTGTGTGTGTGTGTGTGTGTGTGTGTGTGTGTGTGTGTGTGAGTGTGTGTGTGTGTGTGTGTGTGTGTGTGACCATTTACCATGGTCTCATCTATCGGGTAGGTGGTTTTATCTGGAAAAACACACGTGGACAGACACGAAACGACCTTCACCACCCCGAACTCCTGGGACATGTACAGCACGTTGTCATTGATGTGCACATTATCTCTCTGAAAACAACAAAACAATACAGTCAACGTACAGTTCAATTATCCAACAGTGATATTTCCAAACTTATACTACTTAATGTTAATAATTACCCAGAAGTCCAGGTTCTGTCTCATATTTCTGTAGAGTCCGCCCACCATGGCGGCCAAATGAATGACGTGTGTCGGACGATGCTTCTGGAAAACTGATCTCGTCTCTTCAGCGCTCCTGAAATACAGAAATACATGTAATACAGTTATCATGCATTTGACACAAAGGGCCCTATCTTGCACCCGGCGCAAATGACTTTGTTCACTGACGCAAGTATCATTCCTATTTTGAACCCGCGCAAAGCGGACTTTTCCCTCCACAGACGCACGTCGGTAAACTAGGGAATGAACTTGCGCTCCCTGGGCGGGTCGGCGCAAAAATGAGGCGTGTTTCGGCGCAAACATTCCCTAGTGCTATTTTGCAGTTCCAGAAAACAATTCCGCCACTGACCAAAAAAAACCTGGTCTAAAGTCACTGGCGCGTTGCGCGTTGTTCTATTGCTATTTTATGCTATTTTAAGCGCGCATGCTTGGCCATAATGTAGCGGGTGAACAACGCGCATAGACTTTGATTCTCTCATCAACACAGATGCAGCAGTTTTTATTTTTGCAAATCATACATTATAACAAGGACAAATATTACCACATGAGGGAAATCATTGTGGTGTCCATGAAGATGTGAAAAAATAGGCATAAATCTAGTTTACACATTTACCCAAAATTTTCAGGCAAATTGTAGTAATGACGGATCAGAGCTGTTTGCCCAATAGTGTCAAGACACATATGTATATAAGGACATCTGACAAATTAGTTTGTCCGTCAAGAACCAGGGAAAAAAAAAACTGAAGACTGCAAAATCACCTTTACCATAATGTAAGTACATTAAAAACCTTACTCTTTAACTTACCAGTTAAGTTGAGCTTTCTCATATTTTTTTCTATTGATTTGGGTGGGTTTGTCCATCCCCAATGTCACTTCTCTTTCTTTTACGGCCCTGACGAGAACATCGATCTCCTCGGCTGTGAACCGCTCCTGGCGCGCCTGGTAAATGCGCCATAATAATAACAATCCGCCATGCAACATGCGCACCTGCTCTTAAAGGGTATGTTGGATGACGCTCTGATTGGTTTATTTCACGTTACGCCCAAACCACACCTATGAATAATGAAGCTACTTCAGACCAACCTCTTTTAGATTTGCGCCAGGCGCAAGAGGCATTTATCCTGCCAGGAAAATAGCATCAGCGCCGGGATCCGCCCACAAAGTTACTTGCGCTTTGCGCTTTGACACTTGCGTTTCAGATCATGCGCTGGGTGCAAGATAGGGTCCAAATACTTGTAATATTTGAGCTTATTCTTTGTATAGATTCCATTAATCAACTTATATGATGCTTGTAAACACTAAGGCCACATCCGCACGAAGCCAGAGCTTTCCCTATCCGATCTTTTTTTTTCTCGTTCTAATTTTTTTTTCCGTAAACACGGAGTCGTATCAAGAAATATATGCGTACACACAAAACGACTGAAAACGATGTGGTGTATACATGCCAGACCAGTATGTGGCGCTGTAATTCTGCCACAGAGATACACTAAAGGAGAAGAAGATTTGGGGCATTGCGTATAACCTTGCACGCTCTATACGAAGCCAACCAACCCAACACGACAGCAAGCTGAAGACGAAGATTGCTCACCATAGTAGCACAGGAGCAGAAGATATCGCTTTAGTAAAGCTAATAGGCTCAGTAGCTTCTGCAGCATGAACATAAGCATATATTCCACTATTGTTGTTGATGTTACGTGTGACGTATTGGTGTGTGACTAAAGCTGACACGTGCTGTGATGACATCATCGTTTCACAAAATGTACGGATTGGCCGTACACACGAAAACGCAAGGGTGTCGTTTTCAGATTTATCCACTCTGGGACCCGGTTTCAAAAAATAGCGGTTTCAGTGTCCCAAAACGGCGGATCCATCTGGACGAAACGAAAATGTGTACGTATACAGCTAAACGCGTCTCCGTGTGGACAGGGCCTAAGAAAGAACTAAGGCCCCGTTTACACGAGAACGATTCCGGGTGAAAACGTAAAAATATTTTAGCGGATGTGCCTTTCGTTTACAAGGCGACAGCGTTTTGGGGGCTTTAAAAACACAAAAAAGTGAAACCACCTTCCAGAGTAGAAATCTTAAAAACGCTCCACCGTCGCGTTCCCGTCTAAAGGCCATTGCACACCGAGTCCGAAATTTTCGTATGCGTTTTTTCGTATTCGTGATTCGATGGCTCTGAATTGTCAAAACACTATTCATACACCAATCAAACTGCTTGCCACGGATGCGAAAAACGCAGAAAATCGAACCCGATCCGATTGTTTTTATGACGGACGAAATTTTGTGTGTGTGCAAGACAGTGTGCAAGTGTGAATGACATAACGTGAGGTCGTATTTATTTTTTAACGTGCGAAAGTTTCGGATGCGAATTTCGGACTCAGTGTACAATGGCCTAACGCAAATCTGCTCACGGTGGCTCTCGTCGCGTGCGCGTTTACATCACAGGCATGCGCCAGTACAGGACAATAACAACCAACATGTCGGATTATTTCCATACGTCGGACCTTCAAGTTGCCCTAGCGGCTCTGATAAACGTACAAGAGTCTTTTCAGCAGTTGTACAAAATATTCTCAGATATTGGTGTTGTTGTGTGGCAGACAGTGCTTCACATTGCCACCTAGCCGCCTGGAGTGCACACTACATCGAATTTCACACACTTTTGCGTCACCGTATGCACACGGATTTCCCCCCCATAACGCTCGTCTAAACACAGAATAAAAAGTGATAACGCAACGCCACTTCTGCGTTTTCTCTTCAGATCGTTTCCGCGTAAACATAGCCTACATAAAATAGAACAATTAAATAGAAGCTAATTCCGTTAAGTGAATAGGGAATATTGCACAGTTTTCTATAACTTGCGCTTAGAATATAAAGTACATGATATATGTGATTATTTGATATTGCATTGATTACTGGTGTATGCCTTTCTTATTTGAATCTATTCAATTTTGCCTTTTGTTCATTTATTTTATTCACTTTTCCTTATTAATCTTTTCCTTAAGAATTCTGTTACATGATTTTTCCTGTACATGTTATTGATTTCTCTGGATGTATTTTCCTTCAGAATTGAATGCATGATGTGCCTCGGTATCAAAGTGCATCTGTTTAAATCTCTGCAGACATGAGATACTGGAAGATCTGCTATATTCTCTTAAAAAAAAGTGTTAAAACCATAAGTTCTCCAATAGTGTCTAGCGGCAGACTTGCACTTTCACTCTTGACGTCACTTGCAATCACAACCTGACCCATTCAGAATTACTTCCAAAGAAATTCAAAAATCATTGCCATATGTCTACATATTTTTTGTCAATATATAATTATACTATAGGCTATGTTTAGACTTTAATTCGCTGATGTGCAATTACTGTCAGGACCACTAACATCAATACGATTGATGACAACCACAGCCACGTCCAAGTGATCTGAGGGCGTGGCTGTGTTTACAAGAGGTAAAAACGATATAATACTGTTCGTTTTCTCACACAAACCGCTCGTTTCGTGTCTTAGGCCATCAATGTGTACTTACATTAACGAGTCATTAAATCATGTTTAATTTGGACTACTCTTTGAAACTACTGCGGAAACAAAGACACCTACATCTTGGATGCCCTTGAGGTAAGCTAAAACATACCAAAAATTAATTTCAAAGTGAACTATCCCTTTAATAAAATTTGTTATTCCTTATTCAAAATTTGATCTCTGACATGATCATTGCTCATCTGCCTGGATTATGTTGTGATGTCTGATGAGGGTTTTCTTACACAAGATTGGCATCTTTGGATGAGAGGAATATCCACTCTTCTCCTTCTCTCCGTTCTCCCTCTTTCACCACTCGCTCTATCGCTCGTCCCACCAGCCCACTGCCACCCGTCACCAACACACGCATCGGCCCGTCCATCTGAAAGAGAGAGAGATGAAGTTTGATGAACACTTCAGGGGTTAACAAATGTGTAAAAACATCAGATATTCACAGATATATAGTAGCACAGCCTTTGTATACAGGTTTATATGATCTCAGTTCTATCACATCTTTTTTCTCTCCCTCTTCTGCTCACAATGAACTACGTGCAGAGAAAACGCCCTTGGTTGCTTATGCAACACGGTGTCTGACCACATGTAAACATGCAGATCTATTGGCAGACCGGCAGGGCATGATGTCACACTAAAATGATTCCTGTGCACAAAAAATACCACGAATTTACATGTAATCAAATATTTTGTCTGAAGGAGCCGTGCCGGCGTGTCCTGATTCAGGCCTGTGTGTTGGTGTTGTTGACGCTAGAGGGAACAATACCCAGTTTGCCATGCAAATGTCTCCCTGCCTGATATTGACTTTTGGGTAACACTTTATTTGAAGGGGTGTGCATAAGACTGACATGACACTGTCATAAACATGACATAACACCTGTCATAAACATGAAGGAGTCTTTATGAATGTTTATGACTGTTGTCATTAAGTGTCATTCGGTAAATTATGACACTTTCAATGCAAAGTTGACATTGTTTAAAATGTCTTTGTTATGACAACTTGACATTACCCAAGACAAAAATGTCTTGATTATGACAACTTGAAATTAACAAAGACGGAAATGTCTTTGTTATGACAACTTGACATTAACCGAGAAATCATAACCTGTCAACCTGTGACAACTTTGGCCGTCATGACACCATTATAACTGTGTCATGAATATTTTACTTGTCCTCAAGTAAAGTGGAACACATTGTACTAGTTATAAAGATGTCATTAAGGGTTATTACACTGCAAAATGCTTGAAGTTTGATAATTAGACCTGTTATGACATATTTGTGACAGGTTGACAGGTTATGATTTCTTGGTTAATATTAAGTTGTCATAACAAAGACATTTCCGTCTTTGTTAATGTCAAGTTGTCATAATCAAGACATTTTTGTCTTGGGTAATGTCAAGTTGTCATAACAAAGACATTTTTTGTCTTTGTTAATGTCAAGTTGTCATAACAAAGACATTTTAAACAATGTCAACTTTGCATTAAAAGTGTCATAATTTACCGAATGACACTTAATGACAACAGTCATAAACATTCATAAAGACTCCTTCATGTTCATGACAGGTGTTATGTCATGTTTATGACAGTGTCATGTCAGTCTTATGCACACCCCTTCAAATAAAGTGTTACCGACTTTTGCACCGATCATTGTATATAATAAAAAATAACGGTGAAATAATACAACCAGGAGAACCCACTGAGGAATAAAGCTCCTGGGAATTGTCTCCATTTATTATTAAAGGGGCTGAAGGCACACCAGGTGTTTGGACTTTGTCAGGAAGGGACTTTGATTTTATTTTCCTCTAAACCACTAGATGGCACAAAAACTTGCCGCAGCACTTTCCAAAACATCCGCTTTTCAAGATGCACGTGTAAATATGGCTGATCTATGACGCGATCGCAGGTCGGCATATGTAATATTTAAGTTTGAATATCGAGTTGTAATTACCATATATGTTAGGTAGTTCCTGAATATATGCTCTAGGGGGAAGTGGGTGAAGGATTGTGGTAGGAAAGCTTGGAGGAGAATAAAAGGAAGACCCGCATGTGTTAAACTGATCTGAGACTCTAGTCGTTTTTACTAAATAATACATGGTGTCAGAGTGAATCGCGAAGATGGATGCTGCCGGAGTGCCTGCACCGCGAATGGATTGGGAGTCACAGAATCTTCCCGATGCATGGAGAAAGTGCAGACGGAGAAATGCAGCTACCTGCTCTTATGGATTGGAGAGAAAGGACGGGATATCTATAACACATGGACTCTCACTGAGGATGAAGCTAAGTTGCTCAAAACTTACTACGACAAATTTGAAGCTTACGTAGTACCAAAGGCGAACCCAATTTTTGCTAGATACAAGTTTAATGAGAAAACGCAGTGCGCCACGGAAACATTTGATCAGTTCGTCACTGAACTCAGGCTGCTCGTTAAAGACTGTGGCTACACTAATCCAGATGAGATGGTGAGAGACCGTGTTGTTTTCGGCATTTATTCCCCACATGTTCGGGAGAAATTACTCAATCAGGGTGCTGAACTAACAATAGAAAAAGCAATCGACGCTGCCAGATCGCATGAGATTGCGCAGGCGCAGATGAAAAGTATGGCCACCGGCAGCATAAATGCAGAGCATGCGCAACAAGTGCACATTATAGGAAAGCATGCAAAAACGCGTCAGAGCTTTCAGAAAAACACAAAAACCAACAATGTGCACATAGAACGCCTTCAAATATGTGGATACTGCGGTAAAGAACACAAAAGGAGAGAGACATGCCCAGCAAAGGAAAAGCAGTGTGCGAAATGTGGAAAGTATAACCATTTTGCAAAGGTTTGCAAGTCAAAACCGAAATCTGTGCACTGTGTAAGAGAAAACAAAC
The DNA here is from genome assembly GCA_036326025.1 of Chrosomus eos. Lineage (NCBI taxonomy): Eukaryota > Metazoa > Chordata > Actinopteri > Cypriniformes > Leuciscidae > Chrosomus > Chrosomus eos. The sequence continues at coordinate 39,034,451 of CM070829.1, read as the reverse complement.
ATGAAGATGCATACCCAGACGTGAGTAGTGAATTCTTTATTGACTGTCACAAATGCAAACACATTTACTTCATCAGAGCAAGCTTTTGCTGAGATTGAAATAAGAGAATACGGTTTGCCGTTAAAATTCAAAGTGGACACGGGTGCTCAGGTTAATGTAATACCTCAAAATTTGCACTAAAAACAAAGATGCAGCAAACTCACAAAAAGCTCACAGGATACGGTGGACAGCAATTGTCAGTTAAAGGCACCTGCCAACTACACTGCAAATATAAAGAGAATGCCATGCCACTAGACTTCTTCATTGTGGACACCCAGTCACCACCCGTGCTTGGATTAAAAGCATGTTTGGACTTAGACATGATTAAGCTGGTGCTGTCTGTATCCTCCCCAGAAAAAGAGTCTGAGTCGATTATAGATGAATTTACTGATGTGTTTACAGGCATTGGTCTATTTCCTGGAGAAAGCAACATTCAGTTGGACCCAACAGCCACGCCCGTCATTCACCCACCGAGGAGAGTTCCTTTCGCCCTGCGAGATCGGCTGAAAGAGGAGCTGGACTCCATGGAGGAGCAAGATATCATTGTGAAAGAGACAGAGCCGACAGATTGGGTAAATTCCCTGTGCGTGGTCGAAAAGCCCAAAACTGGTAAGCTGAGAGTCTGTCTGGATCCACGTGATCTGAATAAGGCTATAAAGCGACCACACTATCCTATGCCTATGCTAGATGACATCACACCAAAGCTGTCAGGAGCCCGTTACTTCAGTGTAATGGATGCTAGATCCGGCTACTGGGCAATCAAGCTTTCTGAAAAAGCCTCAAAACTGACCACTTTCAATACGATATTCGGTAGATATCGATTTCGTCGCCTACCCTTCGGCATTGTCTCAGCCCAGGACATTTTTCAACAAAAAATAGATGAGATTTATGAAGGTCTGCCTGGAGTTGTGGCCATTGTGGATGATATCTTGGTCTACGGAAAAACAAAAGAAGAACATGACCATAATCTCATGAGGATGCTGGAAAGGTCCAGAGAAAAAGGGGTACGCCTTAATCCTGAGAAAAGAATTGTGTGTGTCCCGGAAGTCAGCTACTTTGGCCACCGTCTTTCCAAAGATGGAATCAAACCGGACCCTCACAAGGTGGAAGCCCTAAAAGAGATGTCTCCACCTAAGAATCGTGCTGAACTAGAAACAATTCTGGGAATGGTCAATTATCTTTCAAAATTTGCACCAGATCTTTCAGACATAAATGCACCTCTGAGACAGCTACTGCGGCAGGATCATGAGTTCGTATGGGACAAGCAACATGACGCAGCGTTCCAAAGGATGAAAGACATCATTACCAGGGAACCAGGACCTGTGTTGTCATTTTTCGACACAAGCAAAGACCTCACACTGCAAGTGGATGCCTCCAAATATGGACTAGGTGCAGTGTTGCTGCAGGAAGGTAAACCACTTGCATATGCCTAAAAGTCACTCACGGACTCAGAGATAAGATACGCTCAAATAGAGAAAGAGCTCCTGGCCATCCTCTGGGGTTGCAAAAGATTTCATCAATATGTCTATGAACGGCATGTAACAGTGGAATCCGATTATAAACCCCTTGAATCAATCATCAGAAAGCCATTAGCTGCAGCACCACCAAGACTGCAAAGGATGATCTGGCAACTGCAAAAGTACAATTTCACCATCGTACACATTCCTGGGAAAAATATTCCAGTGGCCGACACGCTGTCAAGGAAGTCGTTGCCTAGCGCCGATCACAGCCTTAGTGAGGAGATGGATGTGCAAGTGCATACCGTACTCAGCGCTCTCCCTGTCAGTGATGCGAAGCTCAGAAATATTCAAGAAAAAACTGAAAGATATGTCCAAATGTCCACGCTAAAGAAAGTGATCAAAGAAGGATGGGCTGCTGAAAGAAAGCGATGCCCTACAGCCATTCTAGAATACTGGAATCATAGGGACGAGTTATCTGAGATGGGCGGCATGGTCTTCAAGGGAGAAAAGATTGTAATTCCCATGCAGCTGAGAGAAGAGATGCTTAAACGCATTTATGCAGGCCACATGGGAATCCAGAAATCCAAACAACGCGCTAGGGACATTCTTTTCTGGCCAGGCATGTCCAAACAGATCGCCTGCAGTGCTCCATTTGTCTTGAGCGTCGTATGTCAAATGCAAAAGAGCCTCTCATTTCCCATCCTATACCAAACCGGCCATGGCAGATTGTCGGTACTGATCTACTCACTTGGAATAGTGACGACTACATAGTGGTGGTAGATTACTATAGCCGATACTTTGATTTGGAAAAGCTCAAGAGCACCACAGCTGCTACAGTGATCATGAAACTGAAAAAAGTATTTGCAGCGTATGGGATTCCTGAAAAGGTCATCTCAGACAATGGGCCTCAATTCAGCTCAAAAGAGTTTGAAAACTTTGCTCGAACATGGGACTTTGTGCATGTCACGAGTAGTCCGCATTACCCACAGAGCAATGGGCTCAGTGAGAAGGCAGTGCAGATTGCCAAATCACTAATGGACAAAGCAAAAGCGGACAAGAAAGACCCATATATCAGTCTGTTGGAGTACTGTCAGTGGACTGTCAGTGGACATGATGTTCATGCAAGGTGTGAGCAAAAGCAACAACATCAAGCAAAGTACTACAACAGGTCAGCAAAACCACTCACACCACTAAGGGATGGGGACCATGTCCGAATTCAGGAGTCGGGTAAATGGAAGCCTGCTGTAGTCATTACAGCATTAGACCTGGAATGTCTTCGAGCATTCAGCACACAGTGCCCATGGATCAACCTCAGCAGACAGACACAAAGATAAATGACTCTGTTGCTCCATTTTACGTTACCAGATCCGGACGTGAAGTGAAACCAAGAGCCGTCCTTGATCTTTGACTGTGAAGGGTGTAGGCGGATCGCTGCCCTAAATATACATATATAATAATTTGCCATTATTGATGATATAATTATGTTGTTTACTTTTCGTTCTTTATGTTGGTTGTTGCACTTATGTTATATCTTAAAGAGTTGACTCATTGTGTTCATTGACATAGTATGCCAAGCTCTCAAAGAAAGGGGATGTAATATTCAAGTTTGAATATCGATTCTGAATATATGCTCTAGGGGGAAGTGGGTGAAGGATTGTGGTAGGAAAGCTTGGAGGAGAATAAAAGGAAGACCCGCATGTGTTAAACTGATCTGAGACTCTAGTCGTTTTTACTAAATAATACAGCATAAACATCATATAGATAGACGCCCTATCGACCGCTACTGCCTATTGGCGCGGACGAACCGTGGGGCTGCCATCTTAAACCGGTCACCCGCTCCGCTCAGTGTAATCTGTTTGGCAGGTGCAATGAGCTGTCAGCGCATTTAATTAATAAGATGGCGGCCGCATTTCTTGCGCCACAGCGGCCAATAGGGCATCTAGCTCTACATGATGTCTATGGCAGGCGGCAGCGCAAATTTGATTCTGTGCTAATTTGATCTATGTTATGTTTTTTTTTTAAGAAGCAAATTATAATCACTTATAGTACAGGACTGTTGAATGCTTGATTCTGATTGGTTGAGAAGGTTCTAAGGTATGCAATTATTTTCAGGGAAACGCACGGCTAAAGTAGTTTCAGGCAGGTTTGACCGCATTGCAGTTTCATATCACTGCACGTAGTTAACTGGAATAGGGGCCTCATAGACGGAGGAAAGATGCGTGGCGGAGGAGTCTGTGTCTATATCCGCAACGAGTGGTGCCGAGACGCTGTGGTGGTGTGCAAACATTGCTCACCACTGGTGGAGTTTATGATCATGAAGTGCCGACCATTCTATTTGCCTCGGGAGTTCAGCGCGATCTTGCTAGTTGCGGTTTATTTACCTCCCACTAACAACAGCAGCGATAGGAATGAGGCACTAAATGAACTGTACCAGGCTATCAGCGAACAACAGACAGCACACCCAGACGGTTTCATCATCCTTGTCGGAGATTTCAATCATGCTGACCTCAAGACTGTCCTTCCAAAATTACACCAGTATGTTGATTTTCCAACAAGGGGAAATAATATCTTGGACTTAGTGTACACTACACACAAAGGAGCCTACAAGGCCGTTTCCCTCCCCCACCTCGGACTCTCTGACCACATCACTGTTATGTTAAAAGGATACTCTTTTTTTGGAAATAAGCTCATTTTACAACTCCCTCAGAGTTAAACAGTTGGGTTTTACCATTTTCTAATCCATATTTAGAATTATATCAGTAACCAGACAGTTTCTGGTCCCATTGACTTCCATAGTAGGAAAAAATATATACTATGGAAGTCAATGGGACCTGAAACTGTCTGGTTACTGAGTGGATTCGAAAACGGTAAAACCCAACTGTTTAACTCTGAGGGAGTTGTAAAATGAGCCTATTTCCAAAAAAAGTGGAGTATCCCTTTAATACCAGCATACAGACAGAGAGTGAAAGCCATCAAACCTGTTAGGAAACAGGTAAGAGTGTGGCCAGAGGGAGCGACTTCGGCTCTTCAAGACTGCTTTGGAATAACCGATTGGGGAATGTTTAAAGATGCAGCCACCTACAACAACCAGACAGACATTGAGGAATATACAGACACTGTGACCTCCTACATTACCAAATGTATCTATGATGATGTCACACAAAAAACATCATCACTCGGGCTAATCAGAAGCCATGGCTAACAGCCTCAGACTGCCGAGAGCTAGAAACATACCCTTCAGAGCCGGGGATGAACCTGGACTGAAAACAGCGAGAGCCAACCTGTCCCGTGGCATCAGGAAAGCAAAACAGGATCACACACATAAGATAACCGCTCACTTTAGAGACAGCGGAGACGCACAGAGCCTCTGGCAGGGCATTCAGGCCATCACGGACTACAGGCCTGTGCCACAGAGCTGCGAGAGCAACCCCTCTCTGCTCAACAGCCTAAATAGTTTCTTTGCACGCTTTGAAGAACAAAACAACACAAGGCCACAGAAGACCCCTCTCAGCAGAAAAAGTGTATGTGGCTTTCATCAGGGGATCGCTTCAGTCGACTTAACCTGACTACCTTTGGCCGAACTGGCCAATATTGAGGCTAAGGCCACACCCATTCTGGAGGGCTCTGACACGCCAGGGCGCGAAGCAGCCTGATTGGTTCTTGCATCTGAGCCGCCTCCCAATAGGTTCGTCCAGTTGCCGCAGCACATCCAATGACCGCACTAGCCGTTCATCTGTGTCTGCTGTGCAGCTGCACTGCGTTTTAAAAATGGCTTCAATATTCCACATTTTTAAAACAGGGCTTCTCCTCCTCAATATCTTGTCAATATCTTGTCAGGCGTGTCAATATTTCTATCTCTTGCAGCTGCTCTTATAGGGCCCTTTCACACCTACCTTGTTTGGTCCGGACTTTCGGACTTTTCAGTTTGATCCGAATCAAAATTACAGGTGTGAAACCTTATCCGGACCAAACAGATGAAATTTGGTCAGACAAAAAGAGGTAGTCTCGGTCCGGATCAAACTGAACAAAGATTTGGTTCGTTTCTAGTGTGAAAGCATTTCATTCAGACTTACAGACCTTTTACAGGAAGTTCCGGTGGTTCCCGCATAGCAGAAAAAACAGAAGGTGGCAGGAAAAATGAGCCGTGGTAGCGTGTGTGTGTGTGTGTGTGTGTGTGTGTGTGTGTGTGTTCTCCTCCTTTCCTGCCGGCAAGATAAAATGTTCGCATGACGAGGACGTTCATTTGGTGAATTTGAACTAGCCTTGTGTATAGTTGGTGCTGCAGGTAATTATGCCATAAAAATAACAATATAGTTGCAACGATATGTGTATGTTCATTCATGTTGTCAAAGTGACCCGCCAAATTGACAACACGCTGACGTCAGACGCACGTCCATTAACAAACCAATCAATGTCAAGATGCAGCCCACATATCACGCAGAAAAAAAGCTTAAGGATATTGCAAAAACATTTAATATGGTACAAAAGATAAATAAACCCACACGAATAACTAAAACCTCTCAAACCTTATTGGATTTAGTTTTTACAAATACACCAGAAAGGATAATTAAAACATACAACCTTGTTACTGGCTTGTCAGATCATATACTGTAATACAAATTGAGAATGAAATAAAGCAAACAAATTGGAGAGACACTGTTGAAAATAAATCCTGTGAGCAAGCATGCAATGAAACAATGTCAGCCCTTAAAGATATAATATCAAGATGTACAAAAACAATAGCCAAAAAACCTAGAGCTTTAAATAGATTGCCTTGGTTTAATAGTAATCTCTGGCAACTAATGAAAAAAAGAGATGCCTCTCTAAAAAAGTTTTTTAAATCAGGTTTAACTACTGATCATCTAATTTATAAAGGTCTGAGAAATAAGGTTACAATGCAGCTTAGAAAGGCTAAAGCATCATTTTTCCTTGAAATCATTAGAGAAGCAAGAGGGAATAGTAAACAACTATGGAAGACTATTGATAAATGAACTGGCAAGGACAAGTCTAAGCATGAAAACATACAGATCAAAATAAATAATGAAATTCAAAACGATAGTTTAGCTATTGCAACAGAATTTAATGATTATTTTTTGAATTCCATGGAAACACTGGGTCAGAATTTTACTAAAAAAAAACATTTAATTATTCCTTAGTCTCTGATAGTGCTGGTTTTATTACGACACCCACAAACGATATAAAGGTTAGTAAAATACTCTTAACACTTTCTAATAGCAAAGCAAAGGACATCTATGGTCTTGATACTGCTTTCTTAAAAACTCATATACACTCAAAAAAATAATCTGTTGAACGAACATAATTAAATTAAGGAAAGGTTTTCCACGAAATTGAATTACATTTTTCCAACAAATTCGAATTAGTTTGAAATAATTTGTTGTAATCTTGTTGTATGAATTTAAATTAATTTAGTCATTCCTGCTAGATAAAGTTTTGTCAGGTTAACTACATTTTTTTATTTTTTGTCCTGCCTTCAATCACCAACATTATAATTTTAGTTAATTTGACTCTACGGTCACTTCTAATGATAGACACTACTAGTGTTCAATTGAATTAAAACCAATGTTTGCATAGTAATATAGTATTACTTTTGCCAGACTGCAAGTGAGGTGTACACATAGTGTGTGTACTGAGTACCCACAGCCTGAACAGAAGGTTCAAAGCATTTATAGTGTACTGAGCCCACAGCCTAAACACAGTCGCCACTCTTCTGCATAATGGTAACCACAAAATTCAAAAACATTACAGAAAGTCCTCTAAGTTTCTAACATAACTGAACATTAAACACTAACATTAACTAACAACATCTTTCCATTTACTGAAAAACACATAAAATAACACTTTTTCCCTAAATTGACCCCTTTTAATGCAGTCCCTTGCAAAGCATGATGGGAACTACAGATCCACTGCCCAGTTAGATGTCAACAACAATGATTCATGTAGTTTTCACACAAATGAATTAGGTTGATTGAACACAATTAAATTATGTTGTGACAATATTAAACAATCGTGTTACTTTTGCTTATTTTAATTAATTATTTTAACAAGAGGCCAAAATTCATGTTTTGAGTGACATCCGGTTAAGACGAACGAAAAATATTCATGTTGACTCAATTTAAAAAAAATTGGTAAACAACTTTTTTTTTTAAATTACATTGATTACATTTAATGAAATTAAGCTGGAATCATTTCTATGAAGGATTGTGTTGTATATGCTCATTTTAATTAATGAAATTGAACAAAGAGCTAAAATCATTTTTTTGAGTGTAGAATCCTTGACCACACCTTTAACTAAAGTAATAAATAAATCAATTAATCAGTCCCTCCAGGATTTCGCGAGCCTTTTTTGTGATTGTTGCGGCCTAAAATGCCTGATGTTGCGGCCGCTTTTCCAAAAAGTTGCGATGAAAGTTGCGATGTTCTTCTGCATTTGTTTTTAGGTTAAAACTGCAAATGTAGATAGATTTTTACTTAAAGTGCTTATATTATGCTTTTTGGCTTTTTCCCTTCCTTTATTGTATTATATATCTTTTTTTGTGCAGGTTTACTAAGTGAAAAAGCCCAAATTCCACCCCGAAGGGACTTATTATGTCCCACAGAAAACACTGTTCACCATCTGGTCTATTGTAGTCCAGAATTTACTTCAGAGACAAACGTGCTCACTTTGTAACACGTTAATGAGAACAAACCCACTAACTAACCTTTAGTAACCTTATAAAAAGGCAAAACAAACGATTTAAAGACAGCAAAATCTAACAAACTAAACTTTTTTTAAACAAGATCTGCACCTGCAAAAATGTAAATGTGCAGAACCTCACAAACATTAAGCAGCATTATGTTGAAAGATGCCAATACTAATAAAGTGGAAAATACAGTTTTCTTAGGAATAGCCACAAAAGTTAAATGGTGGAAAAATCTAAAGTTTAATACTATAATATAATATAACATAATATAATTAATATAATATAATATAATATAGCCGAATATCCAATAAAGCCGTTCTCGTTTCCTTATTTATTTTTTGTCAGGCAATATAACGAGTATAGCTATTTTTTTATGTGTAAAAAAAATATCTGAATTGAGAGAGTTCATTAACTGGGTGAACTAATGCACTGTGATAGTGAGTATTACAAGTGATAAAACACAGAAAAGAAAGTAAAATAAAATGGAAAATTCTTTAAATATAAAACAAAGGAGAAGCAGATAAGTGATAAGTCCGTCACCGTAGAAACACTACTCATTCACGTCTGTCAGCGGCCGTGCTGCTGCTCCTCTCAGCCGTTCACTGAACAGGGACGCAGAGAGATGAAAGCAAACCTCGCGCTCGCAGGATTGTGCTGGCAACATTTGGTTACTGAGGTTTGTCCAAAAAGTCGCTAGATTTGTCTCTAGTCGCTTTTTTGTCACTAAAGGCACTAAGTTGGCAACACTGGCTGTTATTTTTGTAGGTAGCCTAAATGTGAGACGTTGGCAGCCCACATCTGCTGCGTCTTCTGAACAAAACAAGCGAGTTTGCTGACGTATGACGACGCTTTGCGGGGGACCGCGGCGCGATGATTGGTCAAAGTTGCAGAAAAGTTGCGGTGATTGGTCAAAATTGCAAGGCGCACTGAATTCACGTGGATTTGTTGAAGTTGCGTTAATAGTTGCGATCGCGACATCGCGAAATCCTGGAGGGACTGATTAATGAAAGCACCTTCCCAGGTGTCTTAAAACTTGCTATTGTGACCCCAGTGTATAAATCTGGTGACAAACAAGAGGTTGCAATTACCGACCTATTAGCATCCTTCCCAGACTTATCTCATGAAATAGCGTATGTATAACACGCCAATTCGTATTTCCATTTTTGGCGTGCTATCAACACGCATAATCACTTTTCAGCGTGTTTATGAACGCCGTTGACTTAACGTCACATTAGGGGAGAGTGGGGACAGTTGCAACGTGTGGCAGTTGCAACATTGCTGATTTCTCCAATCAGGAATGAGCTGGAGTCATGACACTCCTACTGCACATGCTCAGTATGCCCCTCCTTCTTTCTAGAAGTTAGTAGCCACATGTTAAACTTCCTTATGGGAGAACTGAAATTCAAGGTAAAAAAGTAAAAAAAATTACAACTAGATTTTTTGTCATACTGTCTAAACGGTAAAAGTATTGATCTTTATAGTTTTATAATTTGAATGTGCAGTTTCTTAGCTCTTAACAGACGTAGGTACATTGTCTTCAAGCTAATTTGTTAGGCTAGCATCACTATTTTTAAGATGGCTGCCAGGGGTGGGACAGTTGCAACGCATTTTTGCAACTGTCCCCACATGGTGTTGCAACTGTCCCTCATGACAATAAAAATAACAATTAGATAAAATTGATATAAAAGGCAATTCAGTGGTTTGATAAAGAACATATTTCAATAGCCAGGTGTCTCCTCTTTGTATTTCAGCAAATTGCTTTTTTAAAATTCAAACTAGACTAGGCATCCATTAAGAAAAAACATACAGAGAAGAACAGTGAATCGGAGAAAGAAGAAGATTTTTGCATTGTATTTTTGAAGAGCTACTCCAGACTGAAAGGGGTGTGGCTTCAATGTTGGCAGTGCAAGACATGGGCTCTAGCCTGGTTAAAACCAGATCATTATCAGTAGTAACTGAGTTATGGTCTGGCAAAGCTTCATAGACAAATCATTTCCAAAGGGTTGTCACCAACGGACGTCGCTCAAATGCCTCTGGGCGCAATTGAATACCTAAAAACAATCAGAGCGATGAAGGAGATGAAGGGTTTTAACTAAAAGGAAACTTTCAAATCGCTTAAAACAGACGAGATAGCTGATTCGAACCATTCGAACGAGTGATGTTCCATGGTGGCATCCATCTTTGTAATATACAAAATCTTCTTCACTGTCGCTGCGCTGTCATCATTGTGTAAAGCCCGGCCCAACGTTTCTGATTGGTGCCTCGATTTCGACGGATGAGAAATGGGATTGAATGAGCTCTTTGCCAGACTTACTTGCAGAGCAAATCTAAATTTGCCGGAAGCTGTCTGGGTTTTCCCAGGCTAAATGGGCTCATGAAGCCTGCACTGATGGTGGTTCCATTTACATTTGCCACAATTGTGAGTCAGATGCGGAATTGTGAATACTTGAGGCTATGAAATAATCAGTTTGTTGATGAAATAATCAGTTTGGTGGTGTCAAATTGTTACTGCATGTTACTACAGTTGTAAACTTTAATATTTTGTGTAGCCTACTTGTTTTTTACTTTAATAAGTTAACTCAATGAACTCTGGTCTCAAATAAACTAAAAAAATATTAAACAAATTATGCAGAAGTTTGAATTTTATTACATCTAAATGATTGTTGCAACTGCCCCTCGGTACTGTTGCAACTTTCCCCATATATGGGGACAGTCGCAACATTTTTCAGGGTCCATTTAAGTACAAATTACATTCATATTATCATATGTACACATGTTGCAACAGTATGGGCAGGTAGGTGACATATATGGGTTTAATATTATTATTGTTTTGTCTTTCTAATACAAACAGTCACTGAGAATCTTAAGGAAATGTAAAAAGTGTTGCAACCGCCCCCACTCTCCCCCTACTGTATATATAAATATATGACCTACCCCAACCCCTTCCCTAAACCTACCCGTCACTGGGGTTAATACCATTAATAAGTGTTCCCCTACCATCCTAGGACACAAAATATCGCTCGCCAGATGTAGATCTAGGTTTTTCTTCGTTTCGCTCGGACATTTAATGGTGTGTACATACCGTACATACACGTGGAATCACTCGGACATTTAACGGCGTAGACATACACGTGTACACGCGGATAGCTCAAAATGCGTATAGATAACACGCCACTTGACTTGAAAGTTGCGTATGTTTACGCAAAAGTCATGATGTCATGTTGTCCTTCCGGTCATCTCAAAGGTCATTGAAAAGGTTGTAGCAGAACAACTAATCGCTCACCTTGACTCTAAGGCCTTTTTACATCCTATGCAATTTGGATTCAGGAAAAAAACACTCAACTGAAACAGCCTGCTGCTACTTCCTTGAACAAATTAAAACTAATTTAGATCAAGGTGGTGTGGTGGGAGCAGTCTTTCTTGATTTAAGCAAGGCTTTTGATACGGTTAATCATGAGATACTATTAAGCAAATTGGCACAATACAATCTTGCAATAAACACACAAAACTAGTTCAAATCTTATCTGAGTGGACGACAACAGTGCATGCGGATGAACAATACATTCTCCCCATTGAAAAGATGTACCATGGGGATCCAGCAAGGGTCAATTTTAGGGCCGCTGCTTTTTAGTATATATATATATATATATATATATATATATATATATATATATATATATATATATATATATATATACATACATATATATATATATATATATATATATATATATATATATATATATATATATATATATATATATAATATATATATAAATTACCTTCAATTAGTTTGTAATGATATTGATTTAATAATGTATGCAGATGATACTGTGCTGTACACTCATGGGAAGAATGCTACAGAGGTTGCTTTAAAATTAACGAATGTAATGCTTAAGGTTGTTGAGTGGTTACATAATTCATGTCTTACTTTGAATACTGAAAAGACGGTAACCATGTTTTTTAAAAATAGATGCAAACTTAGGGAATGTCCTGAGGTCTTTGTAAATGGGCATACAATTAAAAATGTGGACGAATTCAAATATTTGGGTTTAACCCTGGACCCAACTCTAACCTTTAAAGAACATGTTAAAAATTTGAGAAATGCACTGAAATTTAATCTTATAAATTTCAGGCATATAAGAAACTCTCTTACCATTGAGGCATCAAATACCGACTTAAGTGCAATGATTGTTCCGCACTTTTTGTATTGCGTGACAAGCTGGGCTCAAGCAGGAAAGACAAGTTTAAGCTGAATCATTATATAAAACAGCCCTTAAGATCCATGATAAAAAGACTCGTCAATATCACCACTGCAAAATAATGACTAAGTATAATATTTTAAATTTTGGAAATTTGATAATGCATTCGAAGGTTTGTTTACTTTTTAAAATCATTCATAATGCTGTCGCTCCTCCTCTAAAAAAATGCATTGCACTCAAATCAAGTGCAAAAAAAGAGCTACTCGGTTATGGAAGCAAATAAGAGACATAACTATTTGAAATTTAACAGCCACTGAATACTTAGTTGTGAAATATTTTATTTTTAAAATAATTTATCTGAATGTATTTGCTCTGAATTCACCCCTTTGAAATTATTTTACTTTGGAAACCATGTATCTGAATTTATTTGTTTTGAATTTAAATAGGCCTATGAAAATTCTTGATTTCCATTTAAAAAACCTTAATTTCGATTAATATTTTTCAATGCTCTCAAGTTCAGATACAAAAAAAAATCAACTTACAGAATTTCAGATAAAATAGATTCAGGTTGATCAAATTCGACTGCTCAAATTCAGATCGAAAAATTCGACTGCTCAAATTCAGATCGAAAAATTCAAGTTAAATATTCACATGGTAACATCCGGGCTATTCAGGATAGGCCACGCCCACACCGGGGGAAAACAATCCCCCATCAAAAAATCAACCGTCTCCATTGATTTGCATTGCGAGAGGCTGCCTCCTTGTCATTTGACTTATAACAAAAAAAACAAAACAATGTCTAAAAGCTGTTGTGAGACAAGGTGTACAGCAAACAAGCTAAATAACCCAGAAATTATTTTTATACGCTGTCGACCCCAAAAACGGTTTGTCTCAGGACATAAAAGTGGATCAATTGAGAAAGAGCGCAACTATTTCTCGAACTACTCTGAGAACTAAAGTTAGGCCAACTGGAACGCAACATGATTGTAAAAAAAAAAAAAAAAAAAAAAAAACATTCATAATTTTAACCATGTAGATTGCTTATTTCACCACCCTATGTGAACCTGAGAAGAGGAGATATATTCAGTTTACCCATTCTTCCTGCTGATGCTTCACGTCTTATTGCCTGTAACCTTGTAGCTATCTACTTTTGTCTCCTTAAAGGCTGGCTTTATCGGTTCGGAAGCTTATAAAACTGTATTTCTGTTTTTGTTTTTTTAGCTTGTTTGCTGTACATTTTAGGCATTTTCTGTCATTTGTTATATGTTATAAGGAGGCAGCCTCTGGCAATGCAAAGTCAATGGAGACGGTTGGATTGTTTCTCCCCGGTGTGGGCGTCTGTCTATGTGCAGGGCTGCACGCTTCGGGTCGGGACTCGGGACCGTATCGTCTCGTTTTCGTCTGTGAAAAAAATTTTGTTGACGAAAATAATTACGCAAATTATTCGTCAACGAAATTAACACTGCCCGCCTGTTTGCTTTTCCTCTCCACTGTTCATCGATCGGTGCTCCGCTTAATGAGCTCGACTTCACCTTCATGTGCAGGTTTAAAAAATCCTGTTAGCTTTGGAATCTTTTTTAACAATTCCTTCTCACTGTTTTCTTTCTGTCGCGATATTTTTCGTTTATGAGCACCACTCTCAAACTTTTTCTTCCTCAACATTTTGATAGCTATCAGCCTCTGTGACTAGCATAAATTTGAATAGACTAGAGAAGATGACGCAACTGTTTCTCTACATTCTGATAGGCTGTCATATCATGCTTCCCACGTGGGTCACTTGTAAATTGTATCAATCAGCAGCCAAAAACATGAATATCAAGTGATTGACAGAAAATTCGACAAATTACAAAACAATGTGATTTTTTTGGTGGCTTATGATAGGCCCCTTGTCTTCATAGGCCCTGGGGCTTCAGCCCCAGTAAGCCCGTGCATTAATGCGGGCCTGACTCTCTCTCACCTACATTAGGCGAGGCAAGGCGCATCTCAAACAAGCCTATTGTCTCACACATTACCCCGGTTCTCCCCCACTTAGGGTGACTAAGTCCCGAAATCTGACCTGTTGTCCCGAATCCCGAATCCGACCCTAATTGTCCCGAAAATTATACTAAAGCAAAATCTTGAGTAGCCTAGTTATTGTCTGATAAGATATTAAAAACTGTCTGTGGAGGTTGAGTCGGCGCCAGTCGGCGGCTCATTTTCTGTTTCCTTTTTGAAGTTCTAGAAAGATGTAGGCGCGAATTTAGATACATTGATAAGCGAAATGTCATTCATTCGTTACGTTGACATGACTGGTGTACCGTGTACCGGAACAACAACACGCTGTTTTTTAGTAGCAGCCTAAAGACTAATGACAGACTGTTGAACTTTGAAAAAAAAAAAAAAAGGTTTGAAATTCATTATATCTTTTATTATAGGCTTTGTAGCAGGGCTGCCAACTCTCACGCATTGACCGTGAGACTCACGCAATTGACCCTTTTCACACACTCTCACGCCACACATCCATTTTCTCACGCAGTGAAAAATCGCGGACAAAGAAGACACTTACACCGACAGACAAGACACAGACAGGTTACTTTTGATATGGAACAAATCCACAGCTGTCCGATTCTGTCAATATTTTTACGAGATTCACACAATTAATAACGTTTTGGCTCTTTGAAATGTGACAGGTCGCTGTAGCGCGTCAGTTCAAACGGTACATGATACAGCAGCCTACACCCCCCCCCACCCCGTCAACAAATCTCCCCCCCCCCCCCCACCCCCCACCCCCCCGTCCCGTCCCGTCCCGTCCCGAATTTCAGCCAATCTCATCTGGTCACCCTACCCCCACTGCAGGCTCAGTCCATCACGGTGTGGCGGGGAAAGAGAACGGATTTCTCACTCACTCATTTCCAGTTGCGTCCTCTTCAAAATACTCGCCAAACTGGTCCCGCAACCCATTCAAATGCGCATGATGAGCGGTTGGGCAGAGTTAAGAGCCCAGTCTTGCCCCGGGGAGCCGCGCTTCAACCGCGGGCTTTAATTATCGACTATATTTTGAGACAAAGGTCTTGTTCATGATCTTCAGTTTTACAACATCACTTTTGTTGTAATTAAAGTAACAGTTTATCAATAACGGAAGAACAATTATTTATTAACATAATTTACATGATAATATAGCTATAGCCAGCTGACTTTTCCATTGTTTAAAATAATGGATTAAAAATATTTTTTAATGTAGCTATAATAAATTTAGGATTTGTCATCTAATTAATCGATCACCAAATAGGCTAATCTTTAGTTGCAGCCCTGTTGAATAGTATTAAATTCAGATGAAAAATCAATCAATCAAATAAACTAAAATAATCTTTCTAATAATACCTACGTAGCCTAGTTCATTTTATGTGCACTATTTTGATTTAATGTCTTTTAGCCGTGAGTTCCCAAATGAGCATAAAATCATTTAAAAACAGCAACTTTAAATGCTGAGTTTTCATTATCAAGTTGTTATTAACATTGAAGGAGCTCTTCTCTATTCATTTGACAAACTGCTATGATCATGCCTTTATTTGGCGCATCTAAAAATGTTTTTGTTCTGCAGTGTTTTTAACTCTTAAATAATTTTACTAACAATACTTTATTGTATTTTTCTAAATACATTTTTACTAAAAACTAAATAAATAACATTTTGGCGCTTTTATGCATAACAAATGCATGTAAAATTGAGCACTTGTATTTGTTGTAGATTAAGAAAACATGCATCACAAGATAAAACAAAGTTGTAAAATTACCACAGATTTCTGTTATTTTGTCTCATGTTTTTTTTTTTTTACATTGATTAATAATGTATTTATGTATTTGTTTAGCCTATTATTATTTAGTAGCCTATGTGCGTATTTGTATTTATGTAGGTCGACTTAGTTAATTATCATCCACCTGTCGGGTTAGGGGGATGTAGCCTATACGTCACCGCGTGTGGGCGGAGTAGGAAGTGACGAAACAAATGTTTGGATTTTGGGAATGGGGGTTACGTACTTACAGTTTTTTGACCACTTCGTTATCTTTGTTTGCATTTTTCGTTTGTGGAAATTATGAACTTAATTTAGAAATGTTAGAAAGCTGTTAAAATGAAGACTGCGTTGGAGTGGAGTGCGTGCAAAATAATTAATCATTGTTCCCTGAATCCACGGCCAACATCGAAAGGCTATTATCATGTGTAGCCTAGGCTACATAAGTTCTGTTCTGTTTGTGTTTCATTGTTCGGTTTCGTCTGTGTATACGGATACGGTTGCGCAGTTTATGCCTTCTGTGGCCGCCTTAAGTTACATTGACATCTTCACCGTCTTGTGCCTATTTACAGCATCATCTGTGACAAATGTAGCCTATATTGTTTTTCCGTTAAATAAATGCATAGAAATCTAAACTGTATCGTTTTCTACAATATGTATATACAGACAGAGAAACAATATACATCTTAAATGCCTTATAATACTATTCATCAATAAAAGTCAATGCATAAAATTACAATACAGGATTTAACACTCAATTAATTTTATAAACTCTTTTTGAGCTAAAATTTAAAAAATAAAAAAAATCGTTTCTGCAGCTTAACCCTTAAACTGTAAAGAAAACATTCAGCAGAGTATTTCTGAAGTGAAAGCACATCAAAAAAGTATCAAAAACATTTACTGTAAATCAAATGTACTGTACTAAATATAGATTTCATAAAATATTTTTACTATAAAATTACTATAAAATCAAAGTCATATGTCTATGCCAAGTTGTGTTCCAAATTTGAAGTTGATATATAAAAAAAAAAGTTTCCAGAGATTTTGTTTAGACATAATGCCAAAAATAGCCGCCGGTTGCCACATTGTATTTTTTTATGCATTCTGCTGTAACAAATTAATACATTTCTGTCCAAATTTCACTTCTGTCACAAAATATGAAACCTTGAGACTCAAGACCTTTCCGAAAATATGCGTTTTGTCAAGATTATAAAGTATGAAACATGACAACGCCCAATAGGGAGGAGCCCGCTAAATCTATGGTTTAACCAACGCTATCTTGGGTTTAACCTGGTTTCTATTGTAACGCAACGTCCAATTTCAAAATGTTTTCTGAATTTTGAGTTTGTAAGCTTTCAAATGAAACCTAATTTATGATAATTACTCAAATTTGTGATGTAAAAAAAAAGGCTATTAAAAATATATTTTATGGGATAATGTAGGCTACATATTATAGCCTTTTTAGAGGATAATATTATGTAGCCTATCCTACTTTTTTATGGACAAATACTAGAATATATGTTTTATTATGAACCTTTAGCAGTGTGTGCATCGACTGCATGAAGGTCAGAACTGTTATGATGTTGTCGATTTTTTTGTCATAAATTAATCTGAGCTAGCGAAAGGATTAAACAACTGCAACCGAACAAACGGTCACATCTGATGAATCGTGTATTAGATTGTGTAGGCTATTAATCCTCTTAATAACTAATAATAATAATAAACATGTATTTGTATTGCACTTTTCATGGAATGCAACTCAAAGTGCTTCACAAGCAACAAATAATGAATACAATTTCACACAATGTCAATTAAAAATATTCGAAAACAACTATAAAATGTTCACAATGTAAAATAAAGAAATTGGCAATACAGTTTCACCTCAATATCAAAATAAAATAATATAAATAAATTAAACAAATTATACGGCAAAAATGGTTTTTGCGTGCATATGATACGCAGTTTATGGCGTGTATTACACACGCACTCCACACCCCTGATCCCAACCAAGGGGTTTTCAGTGCGTAGCATATGAACGCAAAAAAAAAAAAAAAAAAAAACATTTTTGGCGTATAAATGGCACGAGAAATAAAATTCGCACTTTCATGAGATTGTGTTGGACTTTCAACTTCACACCATATTCTTCTACTGATTATAAACTTTAAAAAGAAATGTGTTAACCCGCCTTTTAAAGATGAATGCTAGCCTCTTTAACTTATTTAACGATTTTGAGCGTGTCTCGATAGTGCATAAATGTGCCACATTATGCAGTGTCTTATAAACTAATAAAAAAACTTAAAATCAATACTTTGATGAACTGGTAATGTAATTCCATTAAAACCGGAGTAATATACTCTCTCATTTTTAATTCCATTAGGCTACTCTGGCGATTGCATTTTGTATCAATTGTAACTTCCCTATAAAACCCTTTAGGTCAGCCAGAATACATATTGCATTACAATGCATCAAGATAAGAGAAAGAGAAGGTAAAAGCATGAATGAGTTTCTTAGTATCATCCGAAGTTAAAAAGGACGAATCTTGGCAGTATTTCTCAGATGATAAAAGCAAGTCCAAAATGACACCCTTCTTTCTTAAATTGTAGGGCTGAGGAACCCGATCCAGCTTATATCCTTTCCCGATTATGTTTCTAATACACAATAAGAATTTCAGATTTTGTCTGTTACGTTTTTAAAAAAGTGTGTTCATCTAGGCTACTTTAAAATGCAGGACAGACAATCAGACAACCTCTCTAACTCAACAGTGTCTCTGAACTCAACTGAAATGTATAATTGTATATCATCAGCAAAAAATAACAATTTATGTCATATTTCTGAATGATTGCATTACCTGCTCTCTGGCTCTTTGGCTGTCGCTCTGTGAGTTATGAGGAAATTATAAAAAATAAAAAAAATCCAGCTGTTACACGCACCTAGAAGGACGGTGTTCTGAAAGATTCAGTGTCCTATATGTCTGGTTACACTGGGCGGATCTTACATGAATATTCTCCTGTTTTGTTTGAAAAACTGGTCGAGCAAGACCATTTAACATCTAAGAAACGAGTATGCCTACTAAGTAAATTGAATAAATTATTCCCAACTCAAAAAAGAAATCTCAGTTAAAACACTAAAATTATGAAAACTATTTGGCTTTTTATTTAAGACCTTAAGAGATTGTTTAAAAACACGTATTAAACACTTGTTTAATAATAGGCTAGTTTTATAAGTTTGTAGTCATACAGTATTTGATATGTGGAAGAATCACGGAGTTCATAAATAAAACTGCTGCCTTTTTGATCAAACTATTTCTATATGGCTAAATTTAATTTCACAACTGATGCACGGTCGAAATCCAGTCAGATGATTAAGTCAAATTGTATTGCTTAACAGCAGACAATCAAATAATTCATGAAGAGTAAAATGAAGTCATCCATTATCAGGATTAAAGCGTTAATAAAGAAACAGTTAAAATAATATTTCTAAGTAAAATATCATTAAAACACTCTGAGCATAAATTTTCAGAGTGTTGAAAACAAAACAAAATGAAAACAAATTAATGAAGTTGTAGGCTGCTGGATCACGTGCCGTTTGGACTGACGCGCTACAGCGATCTGTCACATTTAAAAGCGCCAAAACGTTATTTATTGTGTGAATCTCGTAAAAATATTGACAGAATCTGACAGCTGTGGATTTGTTCCATATCAAAAGTACTAACCTTCTCTGTCTTGTCTGCCGGGGTCAGTGTCCTCTTTGTCCGGGATTTTTCTCTGCGTTAGAACATGGATGTGTGCCGCGTGAGAGCGCGTGAAAAGGGTCAATTGCGTGAGTCTTGCGGTCAATGCGTGAGAGTTGGCAGCTTTTGGAACAAAGCTAAGTTCCTCTTTTCATATTTAGCCTATAGGCCTATTGCATCGAAGCTGACACACAAGAACCAAACATAGTTTTCAGTTTTCACACTCTGACGTGCAGTGCCGCTGCTAGCCATTTTGGTGCCCTAAGCAAAATTCCTTTATGATGCGCCCCCCCTCAGAAAAATATTTTCATTTAGGATTTTCATTTGAGGAAATTGAAAATTCCCTGAGGATTTTCAATAAGGGTATGATTTATAAAAAAATAAAATAAAAAAAAAAGTAACATTTAGTTTAGGGTCTAATGCTTACTATTACGCAACTAATTTCATTACCATGAAATTTTGGTTTTATAATCACTGTGGTTCGGGGTTTCCCCGAGAAAATGTTGGATTTCTCTGAACTACAGATGTGCATTTTAACCCTCTACTGCACAAACCCTCTTTTTTTCCATGACTGCATTATTATGTGCATTCTTTTGGGTGCGTTGCCATATGGCAACATTGTGCGACAATGGAACAGTTTTCTCCCCCAAAATGACATGAAATTCATATATGATTACAGACATGTCTTATAGAAATTAAATTGTTTTTACTATTTAAAATGTTTTCAAGAGCTTTGTGTACAAAATATGAAACTAATTTTCATTCATTATTTCAACAACATTTACAAAACATCTGGCGTAAACTCATAAGAACTGTTTTTGTGCCTTTGTGTGTGCATGTTTGTGTGCGTGTGTGTGTGTGTGTGTGTGTGTGTGTGTGTGTGTGTGTGTGTGTGTGTGTGTGTGTGCACATGTGCATGGGGGCTGCACAGCGACTTGTGTATGTGGTTATTTTTTGTTGATATTTTCAAATCTACTTGATCTACTTTACACCTTTCCCAACATCATCTCAACACTGTGCATTTTCTAAACAAAATTTGCGTATAAATATTTTACTTTTATTCTTTACTTTTACTTTACTTTATAAATAATATATATAAATTTATGAGTAGAATACAACCATCCAACTATTTCAGTGCATCCATACAAAGCTACTCTGCATTAGCATGGGCAAAATATTGTTCCATTACTGCACAATGTTGCCATATGGCAACATACCTTTTTTATTGAATAAAAAGGTAATAGTAGTATCAAAACAATGTGACAATGATTGAAAAAAGATTAGAACTTACCCCAGATGCTTGACATATTTTTTAAATTCTGAAGAAATATGAAAAATTGAGGAAAATATACACATATTCATGAGCACTTCTTCAGCAACTGGAGTCATCAAAAGTGTGTGAAAAAATGACAGTTTAAGGGTGTGTGTAGTGTCATGTGATGTCATCAAAGCATATCATTGGGTAGCACCAGGTTCTACCATGAATTTAAGATTAATATGAGCTTATGTTTATTTTCAAATTTCAAGAAATGTCCAAAAAAAAAAGGGTATGTTGCCATATGGCAACACTGTGCAGTAGAGGGTTAAGATGTTGTGAAGGCAAAAAAAAAAAAAAAAAAATCGATGACAACAACTTTAAAACCATGTCAGTGGGCAGCTGATTATTTTTCTCTCCTCATCAGCATCACACTCTTTTTCTCTTTGTTTTTATCTTGCCCTGTCTGTTCCCCTCCTAAAGTTGGCTTTTTTAATTTACTAAAGGCTACAATTTGTATTTTATTCTCAATATGTACACATTCATTATTAATCCTGTGCCTAACATGATGAAATGAAAACGGCTTTGTTCATGTTTCTTGTCCCCTCACAATGACAGAAGCCTAAACTATTACACTAGGCTAACTTACATGTTACATAGGCCTATTTTCAGTTCAAAATGGCAAAAATAGACAAAACTATAATAGTTTGCCTTATTATTTTTTGTCATTAGTTTAACATTTATGACCTAAAAAAAACTGTCAAATATATAAAGTTGTTTAGCTACTTACATCTTATCTCGCACTTGACCGTACACTGAAGTGTCGAGTTGCACTGTTAAAATTCTGAATCTGATTATAACAAGAAGTTTGATGATTGATTTTTCATTAGGCTATTTTTGGGGCCCCCTCAGCACTTGGTGCCCTACGCACGGCGCGTGATGCGCGTGGTGGGAGCGGCGGCGCTGCTGACGTGTTAGTACTGCAAGATGTTTAGCTAAGATAATATTTGTTTACCACTTTATTCTGAGACATTCGAGCATTTGTGGTCTGTATATCGGAAACTTAGACTTTTCCACTCATCTAAACAGCAAGTAGCTACAAAAGTTCAAGTCAAGCTACACTTGAGGCATAAAGATTAATAAAAGAAAAGTATTAAACATGCATTTCAAATGATAGGCTAATGGTAAACGCATCAAAAAGATAATGAGAAACACACATGATAATCGGTCGTGGGTAGTTTATGCTGCTTGAATGTGCCGGTGAGTAAAATGTCATGAAACACTTTCTGAGCGTTGAAACGGCATTCAAGACACCATCACTGCGTTTTATTAACATATCAGACGTCCTGCTAAATTGAAAAATGCCTCCAAAGAAAAACGAGGAAATCGAAGAGATAAAGAAATCGCTTGATTTTCTGTCTGAAGAGATCTCGACTGTCTATAAGCAGCAGATCAGATTATCACTGATTTAGTGAGCGAAATTAAAGAACTGGAATAAAAAGAAGAAAAAAATGAGGAGAAGGATAGGCGGATCGCCAGCCTGGAGTGGCCGACATGGAGCAGCATTCCCGCATGAACGACACTGTTGTCAGCGGATTGGAGAGAGACTAGGCCTCGGCCTAAACGACAGGCTCATCGACCCAGACACGGACTCCGTGGAGCAACAGGTGACTGCTTTTTTTCCACAGCAAATCCAACACAGATATTGAGGTTTGTCATCCTTTAGCCCGACACACCTGCATTCATAATTCTCATACGAGCAGAAAAAACAAGAATGCTTTTCTCAGGCAAGGGAAAAGCTCAGGGGAACTGATGTTTATGCAAACGAGCACCTAACCAAACAAATGCAGACATATGCAGAAGTGCACGCTTCCTAAGCAGAGAAAACCCAGTCAACCTGGACAACCAACTGCAAGGTGTTCATTAAACCATTTAATCCCACATTTTTCCCAGACACAAAAATATCCAAATCATGTGCCATTAGTATCCCTTTGAAACAATCATAATTTTTTAGAAATTTTCATGGAAAAGTGTGTGAAAAAGTGAGTTTTATGATCAGTCACAATTGTGACCGGTGGGATACTGTGTTGTATCAACCATTGGACAGACTGAATATAGGTCTATTTGACCTGTGCAGTGTGTGTGTGTGTGTGTGGTGGTGTGTGTGTTTGTGTGTTGTGTGTGTGTGTGTGTGTGTGTGTGTGGTGTGTGTGTGTGTGTGTGTGGGGTGTGTTTGCGTGTGGGGTGTGTGTGGGGGGTGGGGTGTGTGTGGGGTGGGGGGGGGTGGAGTGTGTGGTGTGCGTGCGTGTGGGGTGTGTGGTGTGCGTGTTGGGGTGTGTGTGGTGTGCGTGTTGGGGTGTGTGTGGTGTGCGTGTTGGGGTGTGTGGGGTGTGTGGTGGGTGTGTGTGGGGTGTGTGGTGGGGTGTGTGGGGGGTGTGTGTGGTGGGGTGTGTGGTGTGTGTGGGGGTGGTGGTGGTGGTGTGTTCGTGGTGCGCTGTGTGTGGCGTGGTGTGTGTGGCGTGCGTGTGTGTGGGGTGTGTGGCGTGCTGTGTGTGTGGGGTGTGTGTGTGTGGCGTGCGTGTGTGTGGGGTGTGTGTGTGTGTGTGTGTGGCATGCGTGTGTGTGGGGTGTGTGGCGTGCGTGTGTGTGGGGTGTGTGTGGCGTGCGCGTGTGACGTGCATGTGTGTGTGGGGTGTGTGGCGTGCGTGTATGTGGGGTGTGTGTGGCGTGCGTGTGTGTGGCGTGCGTGTGTGTGGGGTGTGTGGTGTGTGTGGCGTGTGTGTGTGGGGGGGGGGACACACCCCAATAGACTCTATGCACGGACGTATTTACGGTGAAGGTCTAGGATGCCGCCGACCGTAGAGTGCTATGCTATACCGAAAATTTATATTGGCTTCTAGACTATACTCTTTGACTATACTAAAGGAACATTAGTCACAAAAACAGACAAAACTGCCACTTTTTATGCTTATTTTATTTCTTATATTATAAAAACATATAACATGACATCTAAACGAATGAAAGTTTCGTTTCAAAGACGGGAGGACAGCAAAAAAGATTCTGCCATAATGCCGTTTTCCTCCGCTTTAAATCTCCCCAACCGGAACCTGAAGAGCAGCCTTGCGTCAAAGGCGGAGTTATGCGTGCATTTAGCCTATTTGTTGTTGTAGGCTGCTGGATCACGTGCCGTTTGGACTGACGCGCTACAGCGATCTGTCACATTTCAAAGAGCCAAAACATTATTTATTGTGTGAATCTCGTAAAAATATTGACAGAATCTGACAGCTGTGAATTTGTTCCATATCAGAAGTAGCCTAACCTTCTCTGTCTTGTCTGTCTGTCTCAGTGTCCTCTTTGTCCGCGATTTTTCTCTGCGTGAGAAAATGTATGTGTGGCATGAGAGCGTGTGAAAAGGGTCAATTGCGTGAGTCTCGCGGTCAATGCGTGAGAGTTGGCAAAGGATAATTCCTGTATTTAGCACTTTGAGTCTATTTTCTAGTTTGGTTTGGATGAACTAGAGTGGTTCACCACGAACACCACTAACCACTTGCTGAGTGTCACTGTTTTGAAAACGAACGTTGGGTTGTTTTAAGCACATGTTTGTGCATGCCCATAGACAGCCACTCTGAAGCGCTCAGAGGCGATTCTAAAAGAGTCAAAAAGTCGAGACAGGACCCATCGTCAACATTTCTGTGTCCACCGCTCTAGCTCATCCAAAACACACTAGAACATAGACTCAAAGTGCTAAATACCGGAATTATCCTTTAACAGGTGACCTGAGGAGGCCAGAGTACTGTCTTTAAGATTCATTGAGGAGCTGGACAAGTACAGTGAATCAGGAACATGTAAATATGACTGATTTGAACTATAATGACTATGGACTCTTTTGAAGAGCTTGACTGTTTAAAGTTGACAAGAGCTGGAAATGAGAGTGTCAAAGATGGTGGAACTTAAACACTTTCAAATTCACTGATCATAATCTACATGATTTTGAACAAGATCTTGACCCTGAAAACAATTTTCTTAACAATATAAACAACAACTGTTGTTATCACTCTGATGATCAATTTAACATGAACATCAAATCTGAATATGGATTGTCAATTATTCATTTTAATAGTAGAAACGTATATGCAAATTTCAATACATCAAAGAATAAATTATCTAAACAACCCAAGGTGATCGCCATATCTGAGACCTGGCTTACTTCTGAGAAGGGCGTTGATTATGAGTTGAATGGATATGAATTGAATTATGTTAATAGAGAGAATTAAAAGGGAGGTGGATCGGCTTTGTATGTAGAAAGAAGATTACATTATAAAATTGTGAAAAATATGACAACTAATTTTGATGATGTGATGAAGATAATAACGGTTGAAATTAATTTGGAAAAATGTAATTGTAAGCTGTGTATGCAGAGCCCCTAGTTCAAATATTCACAAAGCTGTGTTCATTTGTGGGGATTTAATTTTAGTATAGATCTCTTAAATCCCAATAAGCATAAACTGACAGATTAATTTTTCGATGTAATGTTTAGTATGAGTCTTTTCCCACTTATTACCAAATTAAGCAGAATAACATCTCACTGTGCAACTCTAATAGACAATATATTCACAAACAGAATGGACAATAGTCTAAAGAGTGTAAAAATTATCTTCATTCTTAATTGTTTATTTGTTTCTTACTCATTATTTTGTTTATTTTGTTGTCTTTATGTGCAAGCAAAAACCAATAAAAAGAAGTTATTAAACGTAATTTTTACGGTAAAAAACGGCAGCTGTGGTTGCCAGAACTTTACCGTCAAAAATACGGTAGCAACGTTATTGGTTAACTTAAAATTTACAGTAATAAACTGTACTTCATTATCTGATATAATGTTAATTTACAGATCTATTGAAGTATTAATATCTGTTTTGTAGCACTGTAATACACTAACAACCAACAATTACAGCAGTGACGTGAGTCGCATGATCAATCAAAGCTCATCACAAGCAGATCTTCCATAAGAAAGTTAATACTATCATACAGAAGCTGCACAGTGTCATTCACACAAACATTAAACACCATCATGGTAACACACATACAATTTTAAAAAGGCAATAAACATTAATTTAACAACATTAAATGTAACAAAACCCTAATGTACATAACTGATTAGAAAAAAAACTAAGAAAACTATGAAGAAACGGTTATTTCAACTAAAATACATCAAATGTGAAGTGTCACGCAGGGAATTGTGGGAATGTCAATTTACGGTTTTTCACTGTAAATATACAATGAGTTGTTCTTTTTAACTTTCAAAAACTTTACATTTAACGGTATTTTACAGTAAAATTTACATTAAATGTACCATTAGATCTATCACAGTTATTTACCGTATATAGTACGGAAACTTTCTGTTAACCAATTAACAGTTTTGCACTTTTACCGTCTTTTACCATTAAAATCACGATCATTTTTTACAGTGATGACCATTTGATAGTTTTTGTGATGGGTGTTTGTGATCATGTGAAGTATAAGGAAGTTAATGAGATTAGTTACAGGAGAGTTAGAACTGTTGAATCAATAAATACATTTAGAAGTGAATAACTTGCATATAATTGAAAAAAAAAAAATGTATGCTGAGACCAGTGTTGGTCAAGTTACTTGGAAATAGTAGTTACTGATTACTTCTCCAAGAAAGTAATACAGTTAATTTACTGATTACTTATTTTCAAAAGTAATTAGTTACTTTACTAATTAATTTACTAAGTTACTTTTCAAAAACATGATGTACGACCTGAATACGCTATAAAGCAATAGACCTTTCAGCCTAATTATATTCTTTCTGCATATTCCATCATCTAAAATTTAATCAAATGAAACACTATTTTTTTAAACTTGTTTTATTAGTTTCAATATTTTTACTTTATGCACATTGCATTAAGCAAAAATTTAATTAAATGCAAGTCTCAGACTTGAAGAAAATTGTTGAACATTTAAACCTATTTTCTGCCTAACCCTATTTCTGCAAATTCCAGCATATAAAATATATGTATTTTTTTGTAAAATCCTTCATTCGAACAGATGTAAATAAAATACAGCAATAAAATAATTAAAATGAAAGTCTCTCCTGACTGTATTCTAAATTATTAACACTTACGTCTTTTAACAGTAAAGTGCAGAGAGGAGGAGAAAAAATGACTTTACCAAAACAGCCATGTCATGTCATTCCTGTGCCGGCTTGCTAGGTGCTTGCTCAGATTTGAGGTGGAATTTTGACATTCTTCAACGGGGGTCCTGTTTCTATAGATCAGGATGCTCTCTGCACACCGCTCGCTCTCCCTCTGCGCGCTACGCGGTCTCTGTCTCGCATGCACGCTCGCTTTAGATTCCAGGAGATTTTAACTAATTTGCGGTATAACTAGTCGATCACGAGTGGTGGCTCAACAGGTAGATCTGTAGATAAACTCATCTTTCAGGCATTTGACCGACCGGGTTGACACTTCAGCGTGAGAAATCGGGGGTGTGTGTGGCGTGTGAGACCAATCAAATGCGTGTCTCTCTCCCGCGCTCCATGTTGTCTCCTGTTCAACACTACACATTTCGGTGTTTACCACTGACGTCGCCGCGCTCATATGTCATTGTCACTCACTCACGCACGGCACGACTCATGGCACGAGACAGTCTCACGAAACAAAATGACGGTTAACTAACGCAGTAACGCAGCCTGCTTATGGGGAAGTAACAGTAAACTAATTACTGTTTTTGCAATTGTAATCCCTTACTTTACTCATTACTTGGAAAAAAGTAATAGGATTACAGTAACGCGTTACTGCCCATCAGTGGATGAGACTGATACCAATAATGCAACATTTCTGACCACTTTTAAATCATTATATGATGAGCACTGTCCTTTAAAACTATCTAACATAAAGCACAAATTTAAAGAGAGACCATGGATGACAAAAGGATTAAAAAATGCTTGCAAAAAAAAGAACACCTTGTATAAAAAAATTAATATGATAACAAATAGCCTATAAAGATATAAAATAAGTTGACTAGTATTATGCGGATAAGTAAGAACGATTATTACGGTATAATAAAAAAATAAATTATAATAAAAATGATATGGAATGTGCTAAATCATATTATCAGGAATGGATCAATGAATAAAAAATACCCTCAGTATGAGAGTTAACTCTAACTCAGTGTTTTAGAAACCAGCTGAGGAAATAGGGATTATTGAAATTGTTAGTAAATGTAAGAATAAAAAGTCAACAGAGTGGAATATTGATATGGTTTTAATTAAGGATGTCCATATTTATAATGTGTCTTTCAAAACAGGTGTATACCCAAGCAAAATGAAAATTGCTAAAGTCACTATATAAAGCTGGAGAGAGAAATCAATTCACGAATTACAAGCCATTGTCTTTACTCTCGCAGTTCTCTAAAATATTAGAAACATTTTATGTAATTAGATAATTTAATTGAGAGGCATGAATTATTAGTTGATAGCAGTATGGATTCAGGTCAAACAGATCTACATCAATGGCATTAATGGAGTTAATTGAAGACATTACCAGGGCTATAACAAGAAATATGCAGTGGGAGTATTTATTGATTTAAAAAAAATCTTTCGATACAATCGATCATCGTTTGTTAATCAATAAACTGGAAAAGTATGGTATCAGAGGAGTTGTAGATTGGATGGAAAGTTACATAAGTTACAGACTTTAATTTGTTCAGATAGGGGATTACAGATCTGAGTGCTTGGGTATCGCATGTGGAGTACCACAGGGGTCAATACTGGGTCCAAAACTATTTATTATGTACATAAATTAAATATGTAGGGTGACTAACCTCTTAAAAATTTTGCAGATGATACCAATATTTTTTGTTCTGGGGAAAATCTGGAGCAGCTTTTGGAGGTTGGAGGTGGTCACAGCAGAAATTAATAAGTTAAAAATATGGTTTGACGTAAATAAATTATCGATAAATGTAGATAAAACCAAACTTATTGCCACGGAACGCTCGACGACACCTCCTCCTGGATTCACCAGATCCCTCTCTCCTGCGTATTAGGACTTCATTTACCATTATCCTTCCCTGCTCATTATCTCCTGATTAATCGCCCTATCGTTGCATCAGTATCCCCTGTAGCTCCCCTTTATCTGGACTGCTCTGTTCATTGTTCATTTGTGAAGTCTTGTTTTACCTACTCGCTATCTCTAGCTTATGTTCTCGTGTTTGGTCATTGTATTTTGACCTGGATTCTGAACTTGTTTTTGAACCTTAGCCGCCAGCCCCTGACCTCTGCCTGTTTTTGTAATATTCTTGGATTGCACTTACCTGTGTGCTGTTTTGAGTTTGCTGCTGCCCTTGCCTCGGGCTTTCTAGTTTTATGACTGCTTTCCTTTGCTGGCTTGCCTGTATCAATAAAATCATGCAGATGGATCCGACCGCCTCAGCCTCTTCGTCACACTTATGCTGTTTGGTAATCTTAAAACTGACACACAAGTAAGAGTTGATTAATAATGTTCAAATTCTGGATTACAAAATCTGTTGGAAACCCCATATCAAATATGTTAGAACAAAAATAAGCGCAGAGTATTGGAGTAATGGGGCAAGCAAGGCATGTATTGAATAAAAAAGGCACTTTATATTTTGTATTGTTCACTTGTGTGACACACTTACAAAACCACCTTACAAACAATAAGCACAATACAAAAAAGAGCAATTAGGTTAGTAAATAAAGTAGGATACCATGAGCATACCAATTTACTGTATTTAAAATTGCACACAAAGTTTAATGATCTGGTTAAATTTAAGACTGCACAATTAATCTATAAAGCAATAAATCAAACAGTTGCCTGGAAACATACAACAGCTCTTCACAGATAGGGATGATGGAAAATTACGTAAGAGGGGATTTAAATTTGAGACAACATAGGACTCGGACAAAGCTTAAAAGTGTGTGTATTTCTATTCGGGGGTGCTTTTGTGGAATGGTCTGAGTAATTTGATCAAACAAAGTGTTAACATGTTGCAATTTTAAAAAAGGTACAAAAGTTTTATTTTTGATAAGTACAGAAGTGGTGAGGGTGAATGACAACTCATAACTTGTAAAGCATGCTTGATAATGGTTTCTGTTTATGCTTCTTTATCTTTATCTTAATTTCAGAATAAAGCATTAGTTAATTTAGTTGTTTTTCTGTATTATCTTAAACGTTAAGTTGGATTTATCTTGTTCGTTTGTGATTTAGTTTGGGTTTACTGGGGGTAGGTCCTGATAATTTGTTTATTCTTGGTTTTGTCTTTATTTTATTGATTGATATTGCATACGTATTGCTGTCTTTTTTATTTTATTAATTTCTATTTTAATTGTTCGAAATAAAGATTTCATTGATTCAATAAAGATTTCATTGATTCATTCATAATAATGATTTCTTCCTAGAATATGATGATGACGACATTTGATTAAATGATAAAACGTAAGCAAAAGATATTTTCTTTTTCTGATTCATCAACAACTTTCTTCACACGTTTTTTTAAAAGAAAGCTGAATATCATTATTCCTCAATATTTAAATGTAGTACAACCTCAAGTTTCTGTCCCTGCAAAAACACTTCTGCTTTTACATTGTAATTAGCTCTTTTAGTAAAAAAGCATACAAACTGTTTTAACGTTTTTGACATTAAGATGTTGTAAGACTGGAGAAACTGGAAGAACTGGGCTCTCAAGTTTTGAAGACAGGTAAGAGTGTAATTACAATGGGGGTCAAAGGGGGGTGGGTTGGACAGGTCTTGGGTTGTTTCATGACAATATGTCAGTCATCGTGTGTTAACGAAAATATGACTAGGCCTAGACTTGTTCTGAGCAGATGTTGTCAGTGAACGGGCTGTAAAACTGTTGGCTAAGTTACAGATACGTGAAAAACTGCTATCTGGCAAACATTCTCAAACAGCAGTCAAGTTGTCATTGTTTGTGTCAAACAAGTTGTGAATTTGTTTTAACATTAAAACAGGAGATCATGATTTACTCTGTGCAGTGGCGGTCTTAACGTCACTGTAAAAAATTTCCTGTAGAATTTACAGGAATTTACTGGCAAAAAAGTTGCCAATAAAGTCCTGTAAAAATGTTGGTAATTGCTGTAAAATTGATTACAGTATAATACTGTAAAGCAATTTACAGTTAATTGTTGCATATCAAATACAGTAATTTGTAGCTTTTTTTACAGTAACATTGAATTAAACTTGTATTTTATTTTACAGCAATATTTTGTAATTTCACTAAAGTACAGTATTTACCTGGCAATAAAGTTGCCAATAAAATCCTGTAAATATATTTTACAGCAATGTTTTGTAATTTCACTAAAGTACAGTATTTAACTGGCAATAAATTTGCCAATAAAATCCTGTAAATACCCCCAAAATTCAAGAAGATGCTGTAATAGTTAAACATTTAAAAAGCTGAAAAGAATCATTTTAACAGTAAATTGTACTCTATTATTTACCAGTATATTGATGTAAATGCACTAAAATAAACATTTAAAAAAAAAACACAAAGTCAAAGCTGTTGTAGAAAAATATTTATTAAAATAATATCTCATACAGGTTTGAAACAACATGGGGGTGAGTAAATGATGACAGAACTTCTCAATCAACAGAATGGCATTATGGTTAACTCACATCTCCTGTTAAAACTCACATGGGGGGGGGGGGGGGGGAGATATTGGAATCAAACACTTTTACATCCCACTAAATGTCCTGATAACACGCAGTTGTTAACAAGTCGATAAAATTAATTGCATGACATGCTATGAATTCTGTTCATAATCGCTTAAACAACATTAAGTAATACATTAGATTGTAATATTTATGGACGTAAATCTAAGTTAACTTACCAAAAATTTAGTAAATAGTGGCTTTTATCTTCAACTCTTCTTGCTCTGCATGCTCCAGTTTGCCAGTTTTCAAACCTGTAACTGACTGTTATTCAGCCCGCGCAATCCCATAATGCCACATCACAGTAAATTGTTGTAAAACCGTATGAACTACAGTGAAAACACCTCTTACCTGTAAATCAATTTACAGCTGACATGGATATATACTGTTAACAACTGTAATGCTCTTTTTGACCCATAATGCATTGCGAATTACAGTAATAACTTGTAAAATGATAAAACAATAAATGTCTGTAGAATTTTGCTGTAGAATCTACAGCAATTTGTTACAGTGTGCGTTCACACTGCAGGGGCTTAATGCTCAATTCCGATTTTATGAAAAAAATAAAAAAAATTGCAAGGCCGTTCACATTTCCAATTAAATGCGACCTTTTGTGATCTCCTGTGTGAACGTGAAATGACCCAGAAATGACCCGCATGCGCAGAAGAGTACTCATCGGTCAACGACGTCACTTGTTGTTTGCGGAAGTAGCTAAACATGAATGAAAATTAAGAAGGAGGAGAGCAAGGTTTTTGGCCATGGCGTTTTGTGGAGCAGTGGTAGCAACGTCGGTACAGAGAAACGTGTGGGTGCGGAGTCGCTGCCAGGAGTGGTGGGATACTGATGTGACTGGCTTCACTAATACAGAATTCATTAGTAACTTCCACTAGTAACCAGATCCACCTTCGATTATGTTTAAGCGCCTTCGATTAACTCTGTCACAGGAAGAGACACGTCTGCGGCGACCCATAACAGTGCAACGCGTTGGAGTGTATTGGCTAGCTACAGGTGCGTGCTATCGTACGATAGCTAACTTAAATCTTCTCATTCCCGCCTACTTCAACGCAGAATTATGACGTTTGTCGCATATCAATGGCGTGCGGGTCGGATACATGTGACCTGGCCGTTCAGATTGAGGTCGCATTTCAAAAGATCGGATACATATCGGATTTTGACCACATACCCAAGTGGCCTGGGTCGCATTTGAAAAGATCGGATCTGTGTCGTTCAGACTGTCATGAAAAGATCAGAGACAGGTCACATGGGGGCAAAAAAATCGGAATTGGGTCGTTTCAGCCTGCAGTGTGAACGTAGCCATAGAGGCATAGGTAGGTGACCAACCTCAAAAAAAGAAAAGAAAAAGCCCCTTATCATCACGAACGCTTCATAAGCAATGTACATTTTATTCATATTCTTAAGAAATGCGTTGAAACGTTGAATCAGTAGTTAAAATGTCCAGTTCATGGTTATCTGTTCCTACACATACACCCTTACTTTCACTATGAAATGGACTAGTCCGTAACGGTGCGCGGCGCGAAAGATAAACACACAGTGACAGGAGGACTGGGAAGCAAACAAACAGAGACGAAGCAAGACGAGTCTAAACGCGAAAATGAAACGAAGTTACCCAAGCGGCTCAAATAAAAGAAAAAAGCGAAAAGACGCCGATAAGTATGGCAAAGATACACTGCCAAAGATGACAAACTTTTTTACAGCTACTGTGAGAAGAAGTCAACAAGAAGGACTCTGTGTCAGAAGCGTGTGATGTGGAGAACAATCTCTCTCTCTCTCTCTCTCTCTCTCTCTCTCTCTCTCTCTCTCTCTCTCACTCACTCACACACACGTCTCATTCTCTCTCTCTCACACGTCTCATTCTCTCACTCTCTCTCTCTCTCTCTCTCTCTCTCTCTCTCACTCTCACACACATCTCATTCTCTCTCTCTCACTCACTCACTCACTCACTCACTCACTCACTCACTCACTCACTCACTCACTCACTCACTCACTCACTCACTCACTCACTCACACACATCTCATTCTCTCTCTCTCTCACTCACTCTCTCTCTCTCTCTCTCTCTCTCTCTCTCTCTCTCTCTCTCTCTCTCTCCTCACTCACTCACACACATCTCATTCTCTCTCTCTCTCACTCTCTCTCTCTCTCTCTCTCTCTCTCTCTCTCTCTCTCACTCTCTCTCTCACACACAGGTCTCATTCTCTCTCACTCACTCACTCATAACAAAGTCAATTATTCATCTTGGCAATATTTGCTAGGTAGGCCTATATGGCTGTTTGTGATGTTTTCCGCCTGTTTGTGATGTTAGGTATATGACTGTTTGTGGGGGTTAACCCTAACTACTTGTCTTGCTGGTTATATTGACATTGATTTGGTCTTAAAAAAAGAATAAACAGTGCTGGTTTCCTGGCATTTTGGCAAAGACAGGTGCTATCTGAAACCTTATTCTCTGTTGGTAAAGCTAAGGGGAAGTAAAGGTTGGAGAGGAGAAATAAAAGCTTCCCCTTTAAACCCTACATAGACGTCTTTAAAGGGGTGGTTCGGAATTTTGGACATCGGGCCTCATTTCCAAGTGAGCCTTAGAGTGCTTTCACACCTGCCTCATTTAGTTCGGTTGAATCGCACTAGAGTTCGTTTTCCCCCTGGGTGCGGTTCGTTTGGGCAGGTGTGAAAGCAGCAATCGCACTCGGGTGCGGACCAAAAGCGGACCAAACAAGCGTACCGAGACCTCCTCGAAGAGGTGGTCTCGGTACGCTTTCAAACGAACTCTGGAGCGGTTCGTTTGTGGTGAGAACGTGATCCGACCTTAAACCGACCCAACTGCCAAATAACTGCGCATTTTTGGACTAAACCAGCTGCCGTAGTCAAACAAATCTATTATTTAGATTGTCAATAGCGCTCCCTTTAAGCCATGACAGACTTACCGCGTTCTGCACTCTGAAACACTGAAGTTGTCCGCACTGCACAGGGAATCTCTTATTTATATCGCGTCTAGACTTTGTTGTTTATGAGGGGTTTGCGAAAGGATAAGCTTGTGCTGATTCTGAACATACATTGTGAGCGAATTCTCCGCATGTCTGCCGGATTTTCATCCTCTTTGTTTACTTCTGGGAGTTCTGTTGGAATTTTCCCGCACGTGAATTCTGACCAATCGAAATGCAGTTGTGGAAATATGTTCAAGACACATCTGGCCAACGAGTGATGTGGATGTTGTCACGTGACTGCATTTTGGTCCGTTTCATCAACTCATTAACTGATTCGGACCAGAGCAATCAGTGTGGCGAGAAAAGGGACCAAAACGCCTGAAAATGATACTAAGTATATTTGCCCTTAGTCCGGACCAAATGAACCGAACTACAGGTGTGAAAATGATGTTGATGTAATTTTGATGTGCTATTTTGATAACCATTATTGAAGACACCTGATGTTAACAAGCAGAATCACCAAAGGAGAAAATAAAAATTTTAAGCCACCATTTTGGTGATCAATGTTTGCTTTAGTTGGGCTCTTGACCCCTAAACTATCAATATTTCAATTTTGTTTGGCTGATGGAAATGTCACTGCCACATGAACATTGAAAAAAGGTGATCAGGTAGTGTTGGTTATGTTTTGACACAATCATCACTTGACATGAATCACCAAAGTCAAAGCGAGGGTCTTTCCCTTGCTAATTACAGCAACACTGTTATTCTATAGCGAACAATTATCAGAATTTTCGATATAATCCAAAATATTTCTTTAAAGCTGTTCTGATCTAATTAGACACACTGATATCAATAATTAGCCTGTGAATCTCAACAATGGTGACACTAATAAGTTGCAGTGCATTATGGGTGCCACCAATCAAAACTCATTCATGGCTCCCATCATGCATTGCGGTATGAATAAATTATGATCTGATTTGTCTTAGTAATTTCCTTTTTTCTAATTGAATATTTTGTTTGTCACCATTGTTGAGATTCATACACTGATTCTAGAGGTCTGTGTGTGCCTAAAAATCATATTTGTTTATCAAAACAATTTATAGAAAACCAACTGCTTAATCACAGTACTGTACTCAGGGCCGGCGCGTCCATATAGGCGAACTAGGCAATTGCCTAGAGCGGCACTTTTGTAAGGGCGGCAAAATTTGTGCCAACCGGGAATGAACAATTCACAAAATATGTTATTTGTATGATTTACTGAGCTGCCGCCGCCCCGCATCGCGAGCGCGCCCCTGCTCTCACGAGTCATGACTGATCTACTGAGCTTCCGCCGCCCAGCAGCGCCAGCGAGGGCGAGCCCCTGCTCGCACGAGTCATGACTGGGTGATGGGAAGTTCGGATCATTTTACTGACTCTATTGAGTCATTCGAGTCATTTCGTTTATTTAAGTGGCTTTAAATTTGATACTTATAACAGCCAAATTTCCCGATCACATCGACCTACGCAATGTTGATCATATTCTGAATTAAGAAATCATAATGCAGTAAACAATTATTTACAGGGAACATAAATAATTACTTTACCTTCCGAGTTCCGAGTCATATGTTCATTTGGGTGATCCGTTCATTGTGTCACGTGACATACACAATAAATAGATTGTTCATTAATCACCTATCAGGGACTAATGCAGGATGTTGAAACAAAATACATTATCTGGTTGCGAATATAAAAAGAGACGACTTATAAAGGAAAAGTTGAAACTAATAAAAAACTACCTTCGCAGTAGCCTACATTGAAACAAGACAGACTTAATGGACTGGCAATCTCCATAGAACAAAAACTGGCACAGAGAATCGAAATAGAGGATGTTAAAAGCTTTGCTGCGATGAAGGGCCGCTGTGCGCGTTTCTGAAATGTAAGTTAAGCTTCATTTGCTCTTCAGTCGTTATTTAAGATGCTGAACCTGCTGATGATATAATGTGCTTGCGGACATTTCATTTGAATACGCACATAATAAAGTGGTGTAAAGAGATGTGCAAGCAACAGTAATTTGAGGAGGTGAAATGTGATTATT
Organism: Chrosomus eos; assembly: GCA_036326025.1. Classification (NCBI taxonomy): domain Eukaryota; kingdom Metazoa; phylum Chordata; class Actinopteri; order Cypriniformes; family Leuciscidae; genus Chrosomus; species Chrosomus eos. Next base: position 38,997,580 of record CM070829.1, on the reverse strand, counting down.
TGGAAAAGTCTTGTCATGACTGCTTAAAGAAAAATACCAGCAGGCATTTGCCTCCTGCATAAACTTTTGGGCATACGCATACGCGCGTTGCGCACTATTTCCGTTATATGTATGGCTTATTGGTCTTTGTGTGTTGTTGCTGGTTTTGCGTTATATTTATAGGCCTGTGGCTTATTGATCTTTGTGTGTTGTTGCTAGTTTTGCGTTAAATGTATAGGCCTATGGCATATTGGTCTTTGTGTGTTGTTGCTGGTATAAGTTGTAAATAGAGGGGCGGCACAATTGCTTTTCGCCTAGAGCGGCATAAGTGCACGCGCCGGTCCTGACTGTACTGGTCATTGACTGTGAAGTTACAGTTAAATACAATAAATCTAAAGCAACAAATAGCTTAATCACAGTACTGTACAAGAATATATACTGTGAGATCACAGTATACAGCTGTCATTTCACAACAATGGACCGTAAAGTAATACAGTAACATACCGTGAAAGTAATGTAACTACTTCCCAGTAATTTACTGTAAATTTACATACAGTAACTTACTGTGAAAGTAATGCAACTAGTAGCCAGTAATTTACTGTAAAATCACAGCAGAATTTTTTACAGTGTAAATAAACTTGGTATTGAACCTTCCTATTTCAGCCGCCTCGCGAATCCACACTTGAAAGCATTTGTGTTTGTGAAGCAATCGTCATTAAAATAACGCGAACACAGCTCAAGGTGGCTATACTTGTGTGGTATAGTTGTAAATATAAACTCTAGCCACTGAGTCTTCACATGCTTGTCCCTGGGCAGTGAAAAAAAAGTTTGCTTTTGATTCGCACTTCAGAACAGAGTCTCGTCGACATGATGTTGTCAGGTTTCTCTGTCTGCTCGGCGCGCGCACTGAGTGGGCGTGTCGAATTCAAATAACTTGTACAAGTGACGTACGAAAGCTAGAGAGAAAGCATCGTTCGTCTATCGATTCATATCAGCGACTCAGAGTCGACTCTTACTTTTGAGAGACAATAACTTTGTATACGGTGAACTTTCATATTTAAAACTTTGCAGGATGTTTTTGTTCACTTAGATCTATGTTACACACTACATGAAAGGTAATTTTCAAAATTCCATGATAGGTACCCTTTAACAAAGACAAAAAAATGTCTTATGACAACTTGACATTAACAAAGATAGAAATGTCTTTGTTATGACAACTTGACATTAACCAAAAAATCATAACCTGTCAACCTGTCACAAATATGTCATAACAGGTCATAAACATTCATAAAGACTCCTTCATGTTCATGACAGGTGTTATGTCATATGACAGTGTCATGACAGTCTTATGTGATAAAAGATAGAGAAGAGGAACATGAAGGAAAGATATGAATCTATACATCAGTTACACTGTAGGCTAAAAATTGTTTCATGTTATGTATAAATTTTCATAAAGAAAAGTTTCATAAGAAATGTTAGGTAATGTAGGGTCCAAAGTTTTAAAGTTGAGCCTCTGACACAAACATATAAAACGCATATTTTAAAAGCTTTTTTGTAAAGTAAAAATAAAAAAAAATAATGTATTTGCAACCGTTATGTTAACAGCACTATATATCTGTCGTCAGAAGCTATTCAGCTGATGGACACCGTGCTGCTCATCCACATCCCAGGAGAAAATAATGAGGATATACATAGTTCCCATAGGCCAATTAATGTCATGTGACCTCCCCGGAGACGCCATCTTTGATGGCATAAGCTGCTGTGTTTACAAAGATTTACAAGCAAATTTCGAATATTTCTTTCTGTTTATAATGTTACGACAATCATGAAGACACAAAGTGACAGAGATTATAAAGAGACTCTATTAACACAAGACAGAGAGAGGTACAATGCGATAATTTCAGTCATAAATGGTGTGGATCCGTATGAACTAACGAAGGAAGCACTGAGCACTGATTATGCAGCTTTGCCTCAGAGACAGTATTAGCTATCATATGTACCATTAAACCTCGCGTGCAAATTAATGAATGTTATGCTGAACTACTTTATACGCGGGTTCTTTAGGGACATAATCTGTGATTGCAATGCTGGAATGTGTGTGTGTGTGTGTGTGTGTGTGTGTGTGTGTGTGTGTGTGTGTGTGTGTGTGTGTGTGTGTGTGTGTGTGTGAATGAGAGAGAGGCGCGGGCGCGATCGAACAGTGGAAACAATGTTGTTTTTGTATATTTTTAATACCTCGTCATTTTGTTCATACAGGACATCATTCAAACTGCAAAGTGTTAACTTGTTTATCCTCGCCAGCCATAACCTCCATCGTTATTCTGACAAAAGCGTAGTCTTCTCACATTCATGAAGTCTAATGACGGGTATACGGTAAAATCCAAATTTAACTGAACCTCCGGCACGATTTGAAAATCCATTGACCCAGCAGGTGGAATGACCATTTTCACTTTCTATCACGAAATTAACTTGTTTCAGCTTCTTCTTCTAATGTTCTGCCCACAGAAGTGGCGCCAGGTCAGCAAATGCCCGTATGTTGTGACGTCATGTAGGAATTATGTATTGCGTTGTCTTTCGTTGCTCCCTTCATCAAGTGCGTTCCAAACGGCTACATAATGGCACAATATACCGGCCCGTGCTCACTCCAAAGTCCCACTTCAAGGGCTCTGCCGTCTGCCCTTCGAAGGGAGTAGGGCATAGGGATCTTTGCGAGCAATAAGCACGTGTTCGTCAATTGTCTGTGTTATTTGCAGCACGTTTCTGTATTTGGTTGGTTCAGAGAATGTCTAATTGAAGAGAATTGGCACTGGTTAATTCCGGTTTCTGGACTGGCTGCAGTAACACTCTCTGTCCATGCGGGGGCGCTCGCGGTCGAGTGCAGAATGAATGGGTGTCTATGGGGTTTCACCATACACATAATATATACATAGACGCCCTATTGGCCGCTTTGGAACGTTGCTGCGATAAGTCAACGTGTCCGCCATTTTGCGGAGGGCAAGACTGCGCTGTAAACAAATGCAAGTAAACGGGTGAGCTGCGGTTTTCCTGGATAAAAACAATAATAACGTTTACATTTATCAGCCAATTTCAGTGGTTTGTACGTGGTGTACTTTACTATTACTAATTATTTAATGACCAAATACAACCAGAAAAAAATGTTCAGTCTTGTTTGTGAAAGGTAATTCCCCGAGACCTGTTTTCAGTTGTGTGGCGACTTGTACAGCCTCACGCAGTGCTCGAAGCAGGCATTTTTCTCAATTCCCATAATGAGAGGTATGGGAAAGTGGCCCTCCTTGATATGGCGGCGCTGTTGACGTATGCTCCAGCAGCCAAAATGCAATGTATTTATTATGTCTATGGGGTTTCACCCCCAGAAATCCACTTTTCTCAGGATGTAATTTTTTGTCAAGTAATTTGAAAGTTGCATTCAAAAGGGAGGGCTAAGACAATACACTCAGCAGAAAATTGCATTTTTAAGTTCACTTATCTACTCTAAAAATCCGTTCAAAAATGTGATGACGTCACACAGTAGCAGAATGCTAGCGTGTTCCGGCTAACAACCGCCTAACCTGTAAGAAATCGATAGGACATAAGTACTCGTTCATTCGACTTTTGGCATATAATCTATATTGAACTTGCAGAATCAACAATAAAATCTACGTTGATTCAACAACAAGCAGGAGAAAGAGACACATTTAGCCGTTTAGCTCCATAGACTCTCATTCATTCTGCACTCGCCCGCGATCACCTCCAGTGGAGCTCTAGTGGAACTGCAACCAAGATGATACATGGAGCTAATAGGAAGTGCCAAGGCTCTCCGTTAGACGGGCTCTGGTTGGTTGAGCTTTTTTCTATTTGCATGTGAGATTTTAACAGAGGTATGTGTGTTGAACACCATTGAAGACAATGTTAGCATCTGTTAGATTTAATAGTAGGGTTAAAATGGTTAAATTTGAGGGTTTTTCCGCTTTTTTTCGTCTTCTGGGTTTAATCTTCATCGTGTCCACAGGCTGTGATGTGGCCGTGCACTGCGAGTGCGTGGATGACTCATCGGTGTCTCATAATTATTAATGAACTGATTTTTCATATCCTATGAGAAGACACTGCCTCTTAATTATTCATGACACCACGTGGATCTTTCCAATGACAGACATCAAACTGTGATATCGTGTATGAGATCATGAGAGAGGCAATCATGGGATGCAAGTGTTTGTTTTCGTCGTGCAAAAGTCCAAGTGTGTTGAATATGTTTCCCCGCGATGCTGCCAGGACAGGGCTAGACAACCACGGACACATCTAAACAGTGTGTGCCGTGGCGCGAAGAGAGCTTCGAGAACTGGAGAATGGCGGACTTCGCCTTGTTGACAATCAATGCAGGTTGCGTCTTGCGAGTGATGCGGTACCAAGTGCCGAGGACTTTTCTATCCCTTCAGAGGTGTTGTGTGTGTGCGTGCGTGTGTGTGTGTCTAAAATGAGAAGTCATCCACCTCCACAGAGCCGTCTTTATTATGGGGTTTCAGGGGGCGCGTAGATCTAGACTAAAGGCTATGCACTGAACGATTTTTAAAGCGGAAAATTATGGCGACAAATCAATGACAATAATAAACGAGCACACAGCTGATGCTGGCGCGCGCGGTAAATGACTTTCGCGAGCGAATAACAGATCTACACGCGAGGAAACGGGAACTCGCGAGCTCATTCAAGCCCTGCGCGCGCTCATGACATCTCCTCTGCATGCAATTCAAGCATTCGCACGCGCGATTGATCATTCCACACGCTCTCGCGCTTGATCTGCTCTCGCCTGCTGCTTTTGCTCGCTTGAACAATTTTATTTTTGACAGTCGAGGGGCGGGACTCCCCCTTTTCCGGAAGCCAGTTGTGATTGGACGCCTGTCCAGTGACTTGTAATTCACTTGACTTGAGACATCACTTAATTTGTTTTATTTATTGTGGTTAATTAATGTGTAATGTGATTTAATGCATTGTTAATATAGAATATATTCTTTTAAGAGAAAGTATTACTAGTGATTGCATTGTGTTGTTAAGAGATATTTACAGACTGTAATGACACATTTCCATGGTTATTAACATTGTAAATCATGAAAATTCTTATACATTTTTACATTTTATATTTAAAAGACTATGTGATTTGTGTTGGCTTAAAATATCTAAAATAAATTGGAGAAAAATTTTTTGCTGTAGTTCCCCTAGACCCCCCTTATATATTTACGTTTATCCGACCAAAATTAAAGTGGATCTGAGAGCCTCAGAATGTAAAAAGTGTCCATTAAATAGTTGTAAATATTACAAGGGCTTTGGATGAAAGATAAATTACTTGTTTATATCAATAAGCATGTTGTGTAAGCTTTTTGTTTTCATCCTGTGTATTACTATTATGTCAATTTTGAGTGGTTCATTATATTTTCTATTAAATGTAAAAGGTGTTCTGGCAGCATGAATGTATTAATTTTTTTATGTAACATAATAAGATATGTTATTTGCAGATGGGGTTTAATCATTTATGCTGTGTACACTACTTGCCTCATACTTTCTCTTAAGTTATTAGCTTACAAAAAGTTAGATGATTAAGATCACTATATAATGATGTAATAGCTTTGCTGGGTTTAATAATTAGCTGGATTTAATATTGTTTCTCTGTATTCGGTAGCAAATCCTGAAAAGGCTTTTAAAGCTATAATTAATGCTGTGTACTGTATCTTAACTTGAGAAGCCAGAACCCCTTTTACATTTAATAGAAAATATAATGAACCATTTATATTATGTAAAAATTCATACAAATTTTGGTAGATTTACAATGCTAATAACCATGGAAATGTGTCATTACAGTCTGTAAATTATCTCTTAACAACACAATGCAATCACTAGTAATACTTTGTTAAAAGAATATATTCTATATTAACAATGCATTAAATCACATTACACATTAATTAACCACAATAAATAAAACAAATTAAGTGATGTCTCAAGTCAAGTGAATTACAAGTCACTGGACAGGCGTCCAATCACAACTGGCTTCCGGAAAAGGGGAGTCCCGCCCCTCGACTGTCAAAAATAAAATTGTTCAAGCGAGCAAAAGCAGCAGGCGAGAGCAGATCAAGCGCGAGAGCGTGTGGAATGATCAATCGCGCGCGGCGAATGCTTGAATTGCGTGCAGAGGAGATGTCATGAGCGCGCGCAGGGCTTGAATGAGCTCGCGAGTTCCCGTTTCCTCGCGTGTAGATCTGTTATTCGCTCGCGAAAGTCATTTACCGCGCGCGCCAAGTCATTGATTTGCCGCCATAGAAAATTAATTATTTTCAAATATATGCATTTATAGTGTGTATATTAAACAACTATATATTTTATAATGACATTATAATTATACATGTAGCCTACATTAATATGTTTTAAATAGAATTACGATTACTGTAGGCTAATATATGTAGCAGGGCATTCAGTTACTTTTGAAAGGACATTAATAAAGTGTCAGTGTATTTCATAAGACTTTAACTTTGCCAGCTATAAAAAAAATCTAGCATTTCCTCACGTTTTACCACTAATTTTTAGTGACAGTCGATGTGCATGGGACACTGGTGGTGATGACAGTGATTGGCCAAACCACACCCACTTCTCACAGCCATCCACGCCCATTCAAGTTGCATTTTTCAAAAAGATTGTGAGCTAGACTTGAGCTTAAAGAGGGGGGTTTTATGACCCTTTAAGGCACAGCCTAAAAAGTTTTATTGAAAAAGTATCTCTACCACTGTACACAATAATGATAGATGAGCAAGAATGTAAATACATAAAGGATAACACAATAGTGTGTTACATATATCAAATCAGCAAAACGATCGCACAACATTTACAAACATTTTTTTATAAAAGTTGCAGCATGTTGAGTTCTCTCGGCCACCGTAATACGACCTAAACACAACCCCCACAGAAAACTTTCTGCGTTTTTTACATTTTCAAAAAATATAAATAAATATCATTTATAATGTGTCTTGCCCATGTCACTCTCTACACACACACACACACACACACACACACACACCACACACACACACACACACACACACACACACACACACACACACACACACACACACACGTTCTATAAAAATAAACGTATCTATATTTTAAATTAAATGATTATAAATAAAATATATAACTCAATAAATATTATAAAAATTGACTATCCTTTGTCTAAAAACGTAAAGAGTTTAGTTAGTAAATAAGTTGGCTAAAATAAAAAAATAAATATAAAGTAGTTCTAAAGTAGTTCTTTATGCAATGATAAAAATAAAAAAAATGTCCAAAAAGCAAATAGTTTCAGATAAACACTCCCCTGCTTCAGGGATAAACTGCAGTGTGAAATGAAGCGTCAGACCCTCACAGTGACAGGAGGAGTTACAGACCAGACGAGCCTCTGGGGCTCAATGTCACAGTTCTGCTTTCCAGAGCATACACTTCCTTTTATTCATACTAAAATTCTTTAAAAGCTTAATCTTAAAAGTTTAAATTAGAGATTTAAAGTTTTATTAAATTCGCATCTTCTATTTATCTTCCTAGAAGAAGTCTGTATGGTAGAAATGATTTTGCTTAAATTTAACCTAAGGTATTATTTTTTTCTAAACAGCATCTGTACAAAAACTTTACCAGTTGAAAGCAAAAACTGCGCTTGGTCGTCTTAGATCCTATTTATACAAAAATATGCAAGCAGTATTTTTGTGCATGCAACATGTTGTCAAAGTTTGTCACAATGTTTTTTTGTTGTGGTTTTTAAAAAAAAAAGAAATTCGAGGCCTCGACATTGCTCTTATTTAGATTAGGTTATATTAAATCACCACACATTTTCAGAGACGCGATGTGCCTCTGTGGTCCATGTGGCATAAGTAAAGTTCATCTTGAGTAAACATTAATTCAAAGCATGATCTTACTTTTTCTACGGTAGCTATGATCTAATGCACGTATAAGGTGTATATCATTTTTACTTTTCTTGTATCTCCTGAACTCTCCTTAAAGAAACACTCCACCGTTTTTTCATATTAAAGTATGTTATTCCCTTAAAGGATTAGTTCACTTTTAAAAAAACTTTTGCTGAAAACGGTTCAAGGTCCAAAAGACAGTTTCAGTGCAGCTTCAAAGGGCTTTAAACGACACCAGACGATGAATAAGGGTCTTATCTAGCCAAACCATCATTTCAAAAATAAATAAAAAAGTTTAAGTTTTATAAGCACAAATGCTCGCCTTGCTCTGTTCTGTGATGCGAGGGTCTTTCTGGCCCACACAACCCACATCATAATACATAACCACATAGCCCACTACATCCAACATAACATATTGGCTCATTAATGTGCAGAATAATTTTTAACACCACTTATAGCATTAAAAATATAGCACAATACAAAAATAAATGCTATTTAAACATTTCTTTTAAGTAACGCAACATATATTAGGTCATATTTGTAAAACAAAGGGAAACAAACAGAAGACATACAACATTATTAATATAAAAGACAGCAAATCGGCTAGTCAGGGGGTATCATCTGCAGTGTAAGATACACAACCTAGCAGTGCTGCACTCAGCTGAACAACTCCTGAATCTCCTGAAAATATTTATATTTTTGAAAATATATTCAGCAGTTTTATGAGGAGGAGGAGATTGCGTGTGTACACATTTGAACGAGCTTGTGTATGTGTATGAGAAACAGAGTTTGTGTGTGAGATGAAAGGATTCGTGTGAAGGAGACTAAACAGATTAGGGATTATTCAGCATTATCTGTAATAAATATTTGTTAGTGTAAAGTAAAGTATAAAGCAAATAGCCAAAGACAAATAATATTAATACTCATAAAACCTGCCCAGAAAGCCACATGGACAAAAAGGTGCAAACTTGTGTAAGATGTGTTGGTCCTATCTGCAATGTACATAGCTACAAAATCTACAAAGGTTAGTAGCACATTTAAATTTCTCTCAAACACTATAACATGCAAATTATCCAATTTTAAATCATCAAAATCTTAAATTATGTAATTATATTAAGATAAAGTTTTAAAACATAAAACAAGGAACTTGTTTTTGGAAGAAAACAATATTGGATTGTTTAATTTTTTTTGTTTTAATGCTCGGAACAACTTTTCAGCTCCACCTTTTCTTTTCTTCCCCTTTTATCCATTACAATTATTTGTAATTACCTGCTCAGAGAAATTCGCTGTAACGGATCGATCTCTCTCTCTCTCTCTCTCTCGGATAATTAGACGTGAAAGGGTGCGTGTTTCAAGATATGCAATGGAGTATAGACCAAAACTAATTAACAGGGAGGGAGGGCAACACACTCACATGCACACAAAACACACTCCATTGTCGGCCGCGCGATTGACTCACACATTCCATTTGCGTAGAAAAGAGATGTAATATTATGAATTCCGATTTTTTTATTTTTTATATTTGTGTACCGGGTGGGCCGGCCCACATTGGCCAGCGGCCCACCGGTAAAAGTCCAGATGGCCAGTCCGCCCCTGGCACTTTTTACAATACAGATTGTTTCAAAGCAGCTTTACAGAGATAACAGGACAATAATGTTATATAATAATATTGTTAAATATAAAATTAAATGTCCCCAACTAAGCAAGCGAAAAGCCAACTGCGACAAAACTGAAGAAAGGCGGAAAAGGCGACAGTGGCAAGGAACCAAAACTCAATCAGTGACAAAATGGAGAAAACACCTTGGGAGAACCCATGCTCAGGGGGCCCGTCCTCCTCAGGCCAACGAATGAACAGTGTATGATTATGTTTAGGCAGCATTACAGGTCAGAGGTCAGATTGGATCAGAACTTTCACAATATTTATCCAGTTCATCTGGTTGGGGGTCGGAGTCATCACGCCGGTGTGGAGACGAGTTTGTTGAGGTGTCCATGAGGCCTTCACAGGGCTGATGAGGCTGGCACTTCAGAGATGCGTTGTCGTCATGTCCAGGCGCAGGTCCTTCATCAGATCTGAATAAGTGTTAGACAGTATTCTTGGTTATTACGTGAGGAAGTTTTTGTCCAATAATTAGAATCTCTGTTTTAAATTACTAGTCATCCAGTTTTTATATCAGCTATGCATTCCGTTAATTATGTGGATTGATAAGTTTCATCAGGGCGTGAAGAAATATAGAGCTGAGTATCATCGGCATAACAGTGAAAACTAATGCCATGTTTCCTAATGATATCTCCTAATGGTAGCATGTACAGAGTGAACAGCAACGGTCCTAGTACTGAGGCTTGTGGTACGCCATATTTTAACATATACTTTATACACCAACTTTGTGGCACAGCCCATCTAGAAAACATCCAGCCACTGCACACAACTGTTTGTTTACTGACATTCTTCAATATATCTTCCTGTGTGGTTAGCAGAACAAAGAAACTCAAACAGGTTTGGAAAAAATTGGTTCCTACATTGTTTGAAACAGTATAATGAAATGAAGCCTCTTTTGCTAAAATCAAGTGACTAGGCGAGTGTGATACAAGCTCCGAACCACTGATATGAAACAAAACTAATTTGTACTTTTAAAAGTAACGATCATGCATGTGAGCCGAATGCCAGTCACACCTTACTCTTACAGTCTCATCACGTCCCCCTGCTCCTCCTCTTTTCCTCACCTAGAACTCACTGAAAAAACCCATGCAATATTATGTGTGTACAAACTATACATCAGGGTATCCGCGGGGTCTTGAAAAGTATTAAAAAGTGATAAATCAATTTTGGGAAAATTAAGACCCTTAAAAAGTATTAAAAAGTCTTATCACGGGTTTATAAAGTCTTAAATTTTGAAAGTGTTTTTTCTGAATTAGCTGTCCAACAGTTTGAGTCCCAAAAACATAGTAAAATTGTGTGAATTTAGTCATTTTTATTTAAAAAACGAACAGGTAATAAAAAACTAGGCTATTTTGGGTGCGTTCGTAAATTGCCTCTCTGTCATGTCAATCACTGTACTGATTGCCTACACCAAACACTGATCCCTAAACCTACCCGTCACTGTAACCTAAACCAATGAAATCGGTTGCAGGGCGGGATTTTCCCAGGGCGGGAAAAAAATCACGCGTATTACAACAAACTAAAACTGTTAAGTTAAAAGTATCACTGATGTAAATGGTTACAGCTTGAAGTGGCGGTGAGGTATTAAAAAATATTGAGAAGGTCTTGAAAAAGTCTTGAAAAGGTATTAAAATTAACTTCAAGATTCCTGCATATACCCTGATACATGTTTGATCTCATTTTAAGTGTCTCAGTGCGCCTGGTAAAATGGTCTCATTATCCCCACTATTATGAAAAGCTAAAAGAAGTTTACACATTTACAAATTAATAATAAAAAAAATACATCTTTATACTCGCCAAAGTGAGATTTTTCTCTAGCATTTGTTGCTTGGGTGTTAATAGGAAATTTACTTTTACTATGGATCAGGTTTCACAGAGGGGCTTACTAAATCATGTTTACATTGTAAGCCAGGCATTGAGATTCCTGCCAGTCCTGTTCTCTCTAATGTAAGTTAAATTAATCAGATTACTGAGACTCCCACCCTTCGTCTTTAACGGCTCTCGGAGCCCCTGTCCCAGTCGTTAAATAGTCCGGCTGATTAGATTAGTTTCTATGCATTTGAATCTCACTGTTATGCTGATGAGATCAGATCTGGGGAATTTCCTGTAACGAGCTGAATCCTGTACTTCATTGTTATGGAATATGCAATTATTCTATTATAAGTATGCCTTTTTGTGTATGAAGTACTTATGTGTTGTAGTCAACCACAATTGTAACTTTATATAATGAAGGTGTTTTTATAAAGCAAGACACCAGAGGTTGTAGCTAAACGAACTCTTAAGAAAGTGTTATAATGATGAAGGACACTTGTAATAATCATTGTAACCATTTATTGAGAAAGTGGTTTATGAAGTAAAAAACACTGCAACTGTTGTTGTAAAATAATTTATTGAGAATATGGTTTATAAAGAAAGAAGACACCACAATGAATGCCGTAAAGTAGAGAGAAATTGAAAATGTATTAGAAAGAGCTTTGCTGAAGAAAGAAGAAAAATGCAAGCATTACCGTCGTGTGTGTTCTGGACGAGAATGAACAGAATGAAGGAGGGAAAGGGTCCGAATGAGGAGGACGAAGAGGCGAAAGGCTTTATGTAAACGGGTCAGAAAGGAATGTCCAGAACTTAAATTAATTATGAGGGGATTGCCAAATGAACACGACCCTGGGAGTTTCCAGGAGAAGATTTCTGAAGATGCAACACAATACTTTAAAACGGACTGAATGGCATGTCCAGGCAGACGACGGACTCTCCGGTGTTAGATGCATTGCCATTGCGCTTCTTGCAGTTAAAACTTGTAAACGATTAGGGTTTGATTTACTTTTATTTATGTTTTATATATTAGTACCTTTTATGTAAAGTTAACCTGTATTTAATGAAAAAAAAATATATATAATTGAAATTAAGAAGCTCGTCTGCCATTTTTTTTTCTTTGAATTTGAAATCTTTATTTCAAACATGGAAAAGAAAATATATAAAACAATCTTCAAAAACATAAGTCTCTGCTTTACAAAAGATTGAGCTGAACTTATCACGAAGAAGACTTCTGTAACCTAAGTATTAATATTCAATTGCTTATTAATTAGAACAGATTTGACTGACTTTACCTAACCTGAGAATAATTAAAATAAGTAAAAAAGGTGTTCAAAATTGCATGCCATAAACATGACGTCCAACGTGGTAGGGGGGATTGATCATTGATTACTGGCCATAATCAATGAACAATTGCTAAAAAAACTAGAAACGTTGTGTAGGATACACAAGAAAAGGCTATATATAAAACTCGTTTAGACTAAGAATAATTTAAAGACGAATTATTTAAACAACCCAGAAAGGGTTGAGTGCGCGCGAATAATAAACCGTAAATGCAAAAAGGGCTGAGAAGGTTTATTTTAGCCGATAAAGATGTGAGATAAATCTCATACGGCAGGTCTCAAGTTAATACGAGTGATCCTCGTGTGCTCGTAATGGAGGTAATATAGTAAATATATCAGTTCGAGAGATAGAACTTCATTTATTAGTATGCTTCCATCCAGAGACCATTGAGAATAGAAAAATTAGTAATGCTCTGGGCACAGGAAATAAAAGTTAAAAGATTTAAAAATAGCACTGTATATATTCAGTGTAAAAACTAAGAAGTTGAGGGTATAGTGTCAAAAATACCAGAAGTAGGAACAAAAACAATATATGATACTAATGATAAAAAATAGACAAAATGCAGGAGAATAGGCAGAAGAAAAAATCAAGAAATATAAGGAAGAGATCATTAGTTTTGAAAATATTAAGAGGAGACAGTGAGGGAAGAAGTATTGAAGAACAAGAAATTATAGATAAAAAATGGTAATAATAGATTTTATTATATATATATATATATATATATATATATATATATATAATATATATATATATTTCAGTGACAATAACTCGTGGTGAACCCTACTGAAGTTTTGTAGCATAAGTGAAGAACAAAATGATGTACTACTAAATGCTCTGAGTTAAAAGCTGAAATACTAATGTCGTCCTAAATTAAAAATGAAATTAGTAGAAAGGTTATAATGATGAATTTAACCTTAATGGGGACAGGACAGTTTGGACATTCAGTAACAGCTGTGATTAATGGAAGAATACAGAATTCAGAAGAGGAATCTCTAAAAGAATAAATGTTGATGAATAATAGAAATAGAGGAGTTTAAACAAACGTATAATAGAATAACAACTAATGGTGCGTTCACGTGCTACACTGTAAAAAATGATTTTGTGGTGAAGTAAATACTACTGAAAAAAAACAATGTAATTTACATGAAAAAGTTAGTTCAGGCAAGAATTAAAAAAACTAAGTAAATTCCATATCAGTACTTAATTCAAGCGAGTAGAAATGGAAGCGTAAATATCAACTTAATAAAATTAAGTAAAAATTACTCAACTTTTCTGATACTGGGGTTCCCATCATGCACTGGACCTTGAATAATTAATGAGGTTGATTTTTCACTGGTTTCCAGCTGTATTTACACTGTTTTATCATTGCTTTTGTTGTTAGGATTATAGTAACTTGCCATTTTGTGACATTTCGAGTACATTTTCTGCTCAAAATGACACATTCAAACACAAAAACGATTACAAATGTTACCGTCATTGTGTATTGTCTACCAAGTATTGAGGTCTTTGCATTCACATGATGTTTAACATCTGACATGATGTAGTATAAATTACTTAGAAGTTCTAAGTAAAGCACATTTGGTATTTCAATATTATTGTTTGAGTGAAATGTAATGCAAAGGAAATTTCAACTAAATTGATTTTACTTAACCTTTTACTAGCCAAGTTAAAATTTCTTATTTTCTTTGTTACTTTCACTTGACTAAGTTAAGTAAAGTTTACTTAATTCCATATTCCAAGTAAATTTAACTTAAATATTTCTAATTAAAGCTACTGATAAATATGTTTAGGTTTTTACTTGGCAAATCGTTGTAAATTTACTAGCATTTTCTGAGTGAAAAAAGTTAGCAAGCTTTTTTCAAGTAAATCCTACTCCAAATTTTTTACAGTGTATGGTATATTTATGGTAAATACCAAAAGCCGACGTGGGAAATGCACATGAACGCCTCCTCATCTGGTATTATCCACTGGGCAGCTCGTAGAATATTTTGATGCACGAGTTGCCGAGATGAGATAACCTTTCACCTTTCCAAAATGGTGGAGAGCAACGCGAGAGTCGTGAAAGTAAAAATATGTACTATTCATGATCTAGAAAATATATACAGCATATTATTTACAGTTTGAGTTTTTTAAAATCATCTTCTTGCTGTAGCAGATGACTTAAGCAATCTAAAATAGTTTTAGCAAAATAACAGGTCTGTGGATCTCACATTACGACAACAAAAGCACTTGAACGCAACACACTGGTAAATACCAGTTCACAAGTGGAAAATATCATATTTTCCATAGCACAGCTATAGGGAGACAGACACATGAAAATTATGAGTTATATTCATCAATAATAAATACAGAAAGTGAAAATAGTGAAACAGAGTTAGGGATGTGAAAAGACTACAACATATAAAAGGAGGTATATTGCAGTTAAAGAGACCAACTAAACGAATTAAAAAGTAGAAATTAAAGGAACTATATATATAGGAATCCTAGCAGTGAAAAGAGAGCTGATAAGAAACTGGGAAAAGGAGATAGTTCCTGATAAACACGTGACTTATGAGCAAGTGAAAACAGCCGGCCGGTCAGCTCCTGCTTTATAGCTAAAGAAGAGGGATGGTTAAACTCAGAGAACAGAATAATATGAAACAATATTATTTAAGACGAGTATTAATTAAACAGAAGAATTTAAACTGCTGGAATTTAAAAACCCAAAGTTATTGGAGCCGTAGTTGACAGATGCGGCCAGAAATCGGATAGGATCAATATGGTTAGCGCTTATACAGATTGTATAATTAAAAACAGCAAAACAATTTAAGTTAAGATGCTATAACATTGATTAAGTTAAAGCTATAACAAACGTTATAAGCTATTGGCAATGTGAGAAGTTGAACAGGGACATATAGGAGAAATATTACCAATGGAAGGAGATGTTGATCAGAGTAATGCATCTAAAGACCAAATCCCACTATGAAGTGTGTGGTTATCATTAGAAGATCAAATACCTATGACAGATAAAGTAAGGTTACTAAGAGAAGTAGGTTGGAAAATCCCAAGTGAATATAAATAAGTAACGATCTGTAATACTGTTCCTAAAAAACAAATAGAGGAAAGTATGAGTATGAGTTAAGCTCTCAGCATGTGAGAATAGTGAGGAAAAATAAATTAATATAGAAACATGATTACAACATTTGATAGCACAGTGTCAAAATGAATGAAGGAAAGACATATAATACTCAACAAACGAGACCGAGAGATGGAAATATATTTAGTATACTTAAAACAGAAGAATAAAATACAAAAGCCTGGCAGAAAATAATGCAGGAATTGGTAAGGATGAAAATGAAAACAGTTTACAAAAGACAAGTTATATTTAATATGATAAATGGGGAAAGACTCAAATATAAAAAGAATTGGACAAGAATAAAATCGGCATTAAAAAAGAAAAACAGCTCGACGAATATAAAGAGCAATAGAGAAAAAGACACACTGAAAAATGCTTGGGCCGTTGAAGAGAAACATTAGCGACCGAAGAAGAGTAATAGAAAAAGTTATAGTTAGACTTATTAGTTAATGAAAGAATAGAATTTATTTTAGACAAAGGTTGTCAGGTGTCCTCAAAAACAGAGCCAATAAAATTTAAAGATAATATTATAATTCAAACAATGGAAGAACAGAAAGTGAATGAGAAATCCGGCATTAAAACTATAAAAGGTGCAGACAAGTTACATGCAGGAATAGACTTAAAGAAAGTCTTAAGATCAAAAATAAATATAAGAATGATGGTATAAAGATTAGTGAAGAATATGCTAATGAAATAGTGAAATACATAAACCACAGCAACAATATCCCATTAATACAATGGGTAAAGAAGAATTAAATAAGGCAATTCCGGAGTTATTGGAGCAAGAAGTTATTAAGGAAGTTACTTCTGCAATAACAAACAGTCCTGTACAATTAATAAACTAAGAGTTTTAGACAAATTATAAAGCATTAAAACAAAGTCAGATAGGCGTAATGTGATTTAATGATAGTGATACAATTATAGAAGTTAAATTTCTCGTAAAATAGAATTTGGCTAATGGCTTTTGGTCAGAGGTTAGTCAAAAGATAAGACTGATTTTACTGTAAATAATAAACGTATCATTATTACCGTAGGGATATATAAATTCCTCAGTATATTTCTATTAAAATAATTACTTGTGGAAGTTTATATTGATGATATACTAATGGTAAATGACGACGAAAGAGAACATATTGAAACCGTGAAAAAGGTTTTAAGTTTATTGGCTTGCAGCAGCTGAATTAAGAATTAATATATTTTAAAAAAAAGTGAAGTAATGGCTGATATGGTTAACCTAGGATTTTAGGGATCTGCCGGGAACAAAAGGATTATGCAATCCATGAGAGGATAGCAGATCTGAAAAGTACAACAAGGGGCTTATGAATTATATGAGAGATATAATTCCTGAATTTAGTCAGAAAGATAAACCAATGAAAGCTACAACAAAAGGTAATAAATTGTGTTGTGAAGAGGCAGAAAAAGCACTTTGAGAGTGAAAAAAATAAATTTTAAGCTCTTAGAAGGAAGAGATGGGGAAAAGGGCTCTTGGAGTTTATCTAGATATAGTTTTAATTGTTTTTCAATGCAAGGAATAAGAAGAGTAACGTATCAATAAGTATAATGTGTTTAAGCTGGGAAAATACAGAAGAGATTTTCTTTCTAGAAAAGAAACAGCTATTAGTAAAAGATATGCAGAATTACGAGGTCTTGTAAGAAAAAGTAAATTAAATAAGTAAATAAAATAATAGAGTAATTTAATACTGATTAAAACAAAGGGGCATGAAACTAAAGATAAGTGTAAAATGCAAAAAGCCCAAATTCTTTGGGCAACAATAGGAAAATACACTCTTAGATCCAAACATGAGGATATTAAATAAAGAGCATTAAACTTGACAGAGAAGAAATATACATGTATTTAAAGCAAGGGGCGTAGCACAAGATCCCGGGCCCTATGGATAGGCAGCCTAATATTAATGCCATATGTGCTTAAGTCATCATTTCAGACTTTCTTAAAATACTCTGGTCTACTACAGTCACTTTACTTAAATTTTATTATGCTTTATTATTTCAAGGCATAAATTAAATCTCTACCAAGCTACCCATGACACTGATTAGCTATTGCTAATATGAGATAATATAGCCTAAAATTAAACATGTTTCAAGTTAGGCTATTATAATGGTGTGTTGTATGCAAACAGCATTGTAAGTGTACAGTTTTATTTATTTAGCCTTTACCTCAGATTACATGTATAACCAAATGATCATCTGAAAGTGTATGTTCTGCTCTTTTAAAGCTGCTGTCCGTAACATTTTTAAGTTAAAAATAATCCAAATTAATTATTTAAAAAAAACATCTTCAGCCAGTGTTCAAAACTATCTGCTTGCCATAGCTAGATTCAAAACGGTTAGCTTGTAATAATGATTTTAATTCCAGTGGTACTGGTGGGTTTTCGCGGGAAATTCGAGCATGTCTTTGCGTCATTACGTCACATCCGTACACATAAAGAAGGAGTTTCGGCTAGCCGCTATACTGCGCGTGAGGAGATGTCGAGATGTACAGGCTTTTCTCGCAGCACTTTACATGATTAAGCTTGTGGCGGATCCAGAAAGATCCAAACAACAATCATCAGTGTCAACTGGAGATTAACCAGTTATAAAACCCAAAAGACTTTGTACTTCGGATTTAAGGTGGAAAGAGAAAGAAACCGTCTCATGCGAACACAAGGATACACATCAGTGGGGCTTTTGAAAGGTGCGTGAACTCTGTGTTTTGAAGGGGTTCAAAACGGAAGAAGAGACGGCTTTCTCTGCTGGACAAGTAAGACATTTCAATAGTTCAATCGTGTAACAGTACGTTTTCATAATTCACACAGTTGTGGAGTCTCCTTTGTTGTGCCTTTCTCGTTTAGCTATTATGGAGAATATTAATTCTGAACTACACCGGTAATCAAAACACATTAAATAACGTTAGTCACGCAATGGTGATGTTGTTAACATGAACAATTTGAGAACAAATAGGCTGATTTGCACGGTTGCTGTAAATCGCGCTGATTAAATCTAACGATCATCATGACGAATGTTTTTCCCCCCTTAGTTGATCAGAACAAAAATGGATGTTACTTACTTGTTCAGAAGACATTTTCCGGTGAAATTTTTTATGTTGGTCAAGCTTTCAAAAAGTGAATCTGTGATTCTGAATGACAGTATCCACACAGCGCGGTGATTCACAGCAGCACTCGCCTCAAAACACTGTGTTCATCCGCGCAGTTTCATGCCGATTTACAACCAACGTAAAGATTATAATTCCGCGAATCACTGCAGTTACAGATTTCGAACAGAGATGGCGACAAAAGGAAAATGCTACGGACTGCATCTTTAATGGGTTGTCTCTGTTCTTTTTTAGCACTAACGTTAACGATCGCGGAGATATTCACGCAGTTTAGCGTGTTCTAGTTTGTGCTCACCTTTCTTTGAAAAGATGTCAGTTTTGTTTCCCCTCATTTTGTTTTTCTTTCCTTCTCCTGTCTTTCCTTTGTTTTTTTGGAGGCCTGGTTTGGCTTTCTTTGAGAAAGACTTTTCTACAGCAGAACTTAGCGCTCAACTATAACATAAACAAAATGCGCGCGGATGGACTAAACCATTTGGCACATTAGCAAGGGGTGGGACCGTGACACCTTTAGATAGGCTAGTCTTGACTTTGTAGATGAGTCAATCAACCAAATTATTTAGCCAATACACTAACTTTACCTTTCATATGACATTCATTAGGAAATTTATTTAGGAAAAGAAAATATCCAGGTAACATAAAATATATTCCGACGCCCCTGATTTAAAGGCACGATAGTATACAGACGGATAAAAGACTCTTGCAGAATATAATGCTCACTGGGTGTATGTTATAAAACATAAAACAGTGAAGAAATAAAATACAGGGGCTTTGTCCCGGGTAAAGATCAATATGTAGAAGTTGTAGCTGCATTAAAAGCACTAGAAAGGCTAAAAGAAATAAAGGCTTCACAGGTTGTTATTATAACGGATAGTGAATGTTGTGACAAGTTTAAATGAAGACTTAGACATTTGGAAACAGAATAGGTACACTAAGATTAACAGAAAACCTGTTGAACAGTGAATTAAGGAAGAAGATTAATGATAGTTAGAAAATTGGGACCTAGCAGTGATTCATCAACATGGACACATGCTGTCACGGATGGGTGTGTAGATAGGAAGCACGAGGAGATGAGGAAATAACTATGAACAGGAATTTAATGAACAAGGCACTCAGGAGATGCACACATACCATAAGAACGTAACATATACAATAACCGACCAGGAGTGAGGGAGAACACTGGGTTTACATACACAGGGAACGGATCATGGCAACAAGACACAGCTGGGGCAAATTAACTAGACACAGGTGGAGGAACTGAACACAAACAAGGAGCGGGAAAACTGAGACACAGGACTAAACCAAAACACAGAGACGGGGAAAACTCGTGAAACACAGGTCACACTTGTGACACATGCAAAGTAAAACACAGAGATAGCTTTAAGAAACAAAGATAAATAAGCTAGAATAAGAAGAATAATTATAATGAAAGAAAATTAGACGGTTGTATAAAAAAAATATAGACTATATGAAACATTCTGTAAACCTAAAGGTGATAATACAGGCTAATTATATAAATATTGATTGGAGGAATATATAGACAAATTAGAGTAAAGTGTGAAAATTGTATGAGAAGGGGAAAAGTAAAATTATAAGAAGTGATTATACCAAGAAAGGATCAACCAAGGGTGTTGATTGGACCTTTAAATCCAAAGTCAAAGTTAGGAAAGAAATATTTGGGCAAATACATTAAAAGACACTATTGCAAATACCTTTATAAAAGCAATAGAGGAGTTACTGAAAGCATGGATTAGACCAGAGAATAATAGGGTAAATAATATAACATACTTTGACAGAGGAAAGTTAGAGGTTATCTGGAAACATGTTTTGCACAAAGCGGTATGTGCCAGAAAGCAATGTAATTGGAAAATGTGCAGTAGGAACTTTAAAAAGTTTCTTTAGAGCAAATCATAATGACATAAGATGGGATGAAAACATTGAGGAGGCATTATATTATAATAATTTAACTAATGTAAACCGAGAAGATAAAGAGAAAAAAGATCAATATGATGACAAATGTCAGGTTGAAGACTATAATATTGGATTATAAGAAATCAACTAAACCTTTTAAGGATTTAATTACTAAGATAAAGTATTAAATACAGTTGATAAACATACGGTTTGGTTATTAGAAAATGGGCTTTGGAGTAAGAGGATTTTGATTATAGTGAAATAAGTAAGGAAGGTAGAATTACCTTAAATTAAAAAGATACGGTCTCTTGCCAACCGTGTAAATTAACTGATCAAAGACCAGAAGAAAAGAGAAAAAAAGAAATTGTATAAATTATTTCTAACATGCTCTTTTATTTACAAAGAGTGAAAAGATATAAAGAGGTTTCTTACCTATATTTGTGATAACTGCGTTAAAGATCCTAAACAGAACAAACTCATATTGTGTGTGTTTTGTGTGGTGTGTGTGTGTGTGTGTGGTGTGTGAGACAGCAAGAGATATGCAGAGTTAAGAGTTATGCAGTAATGCAGAGTTATGGTGTAATGAAACTACTAATAGCGTGTCTCTGGATGGAGCAAAGTTAAAAAGAACAAAATAAGCGAAGATGAACGAGAATAAAAGTATTCAATAACGTGTCATGATACAAAGCTAAATGTGAAATGAGACTGGACATGGCAGAGCAGAGCAAGTAAAAGAGGCTGTAAACAAATAATGTAAATTTGTTGGCAATGGCTTGGTATCTAACGCCGTAAGTATACAAAATAAAAATAAAAACTTGACAGAGGGGAAATATGGAGCCTATGTTAGTGGATTTTTAGAAGGGGAATAAAGCCTTAAAGAGAAAAATCTTCTAACACATTAAACAAAGACTTGGAATCTTAAGAACTTCTTCAGAAGCAAATACTGAGGAGTGTTGAAGAATGAGGTGCCGAATGATTAATGACTAAGTGATGACTTACAGAGAGCTCAACTTTATGTTATATCTTTTAGGAAATAGAGCCTGAATAAAGCTGTTGAGCTAACAGAGATGTTTCAGAATAACACAATGACAAGAGAAAGGCTTAAGTCAATTGGTGTGGTAACATTGATCAACAAACCAGTAGTCATGGTGGCATTCTGGGTTGTAGTCAAATTTAATAAGAATTTGACTAACAAATCAAGACACTGAGGAAAAAGGTGAGACATATATCCCTAATACATATAGATCCTGACTACAAAATGGATGCAGCCTTTGTGATAGACAAAGAGATTGATATGGAGGATCTAAAAGAAAAAAATATTGATTTAGAACCTAATGAATCATCAGGTGAAAAACAATTAGAAAATGTAAATGAAAGACATTAATAAAGATTGCAAGTAGTAGTATATTAAAAAAAAGTAAACTTTGCAGAAATTAGGAAATCTAATTCCTGTTTAAAATGGCGTAGTGAATCCAACAAAAAGCTAACTTTAGGAAGTGAAAAAGTTATTGAAGTGAAAAAGAATGTCGGAGATGACAAATTTTAATGAGTGTGCTAAAACGAGATATTGGAAATTACATATAATGTGTAGTTGTAAGATATTAAGAAAGTTAAGCAATCAAGTTAAATATCAAACTTGAAAAGCTGGAGTAAATTTCAGATGTGAATATAATGAAAAAACAAATAGAAAGATGAATGTTAACGGCTAACATTTTCAGATGAAAATGAAATTAAAAATCAAAGAGTAAGAACTGAAACAATGTTGAAGCAATCACAAATGTGGAGAAACTTAATAACAGACAATAATACAGTAACTGATCAGGTGATAATACAGTTTAGACTGTCCAGTCCAGTTTTTTTTACCGATATTTGGGTAAAATGAGAAGTAAATGTGGATGTTACTTGACCATCATAAAGCAGTATAAAAACTTGGCCATTTGGAGATTTGGTACAGAGAAAGATTAGGCTATTGAAAGTAAAGCTATGAAGCCGAAAAATGAACGACACTGGGTGGAGCATTATATAAATGATTTTTCAAATGAAAGTCCTCACAGAGTCAGGACAAATATATAATAAACTAAAACCAGAGGATGCTATATGCAATGCCTAAGCCTGAAAATAAAATAATAATTGTGAAGTAGAAAAGTTGGGGTGTGTGCATTCATTCTATTATAATTATGCCTTTTTGTGTATGAAGTACTTATGTGTTGTAGTCAACCACATGGTAACTTTATATAATGAAAGTGTTTTTATAAAGCAAGACGCCAGAGGTTGTAGTTAAACAAACTATTAAGAAAGTGTTATATAATGAAGGACACTTGTAATAATCATTGTAACCATTTATTGAGAAAGTGGTTTATGAAGTAAAAAACACTGCAACTGTTGTTGTAAACTAATTTATTAAGAATATGGTTTATAAAGAAAGAAGACACCACAATGAATGCCGTAAAGTAGAGAGAAATTGAAAATGTATTAGAAAGAAAAATGCAAGCATTACCGTCGTGTGTGTTCAGGACGAGAATGAACAGAATGAAGGAGGGAAAGGGTCCGAATGAGGAGGACGAAGAGGCGAAAGGCTTTATGTAAACGGGTCAGAAAGGAATGTCCAGAACTTAAATTAATTATGAGGGGATTGCCAAATGAACAAGTCCTAGGGAGTTTCCAGGAGGACGTCTCCGGTGTTAGATGCCTTGCCATCGCGCTTCTTGTTAAAACTTGTAAACGATTTGGTTTTGATTTACTTTCATTTATGTTTTATATATTAGTACCTTTATGTAAACTAGTTAACCTGTATTTAATGAAAAAAATTAAAGATGCACCGATTGCAATTTTCTGATTCCGATATCCGATTTTTCAGAGTTTGACCTGCCGACACCGATTTCATTTTTAACCACTTTACAGCACACACAAATATTTATTTATTTTCTCTCTTTTCTTAAGTAGAACATTTTACATTTTGCATAGAACATTTTTTTTAACAGTAATCGCTATAAAATAGGACTATATAAATTACTCCTGTGGGAAATTCCCACACATCTAAAGTGCAGTGTTATGAAGAACCATTTCCTTCTGTTCACATCCAATATCCAACAAAAAAATGTGTTCATTTCAAAAAGAAAATTCATTTTCTTTTCATACATAGCCTACTCCAGTTCTTGTTAAAACACACCAGACAAGCAAATGTGCATTTTGTGCACTTTTTGTGTGATATATTTATTTTGTCCATCAAAAGTGTGTCTTCACTTTAATTGAGCGTGAGCAGTGCAGGAGAAATAGACTCTGCGCCGAAACCCGCGGCGCTGCTCCTGGTGTGAATGCACTCATTGATTAAAATGCACTGAAAATAATACGCTGCTCACGCTTGCGGTGTGAAACCATAATTCACGAGGTTTCCTACATGTGCGTTCCGTGTGCATGTGTGATGCTGATGTTGCGCGATGTTAATTATGCGGCGCGAGTGCAAAGAAATCACCTGCCATAAGTCTCTGCTTTACAAAAGATTGAGCTGAACTACCACGTCTTCTGTAACCTAATTACTGTATCCTATATTCAATTGCTTATTAATTAGAACAAATTTGACTGACTTTACCTAACTTGAGAATAATTAAAAGGTGTTCATAATTGCATACCCATGTCTCCACCTCTATGTAAATCCCTCCCCTTTGAAAGGTATATAAACTACAAGGTACACTGCCTTAGTTAGACTTGGATGACTACATCGATGCAACAGCGAGTTCTCAATGAAGAGTAACTTCTGCTTGAAAGATATCTCAACATCTTCTGGTCTCTGCTTCGACGATGACGAAAAAGTTTCCAACTAGTGTTGTTTTTGGCGGCCTGTTTTAATTTTAGTTTTAGTCTAGTCTTTGTGTCAAGCTTTCATTTTAGTTTTTATTAGTTTTAGTCACGTTCATACTCTTTTTAGTCTAGTCTAGTTTTAGTCGACGAAAACTGATGACATTTTAGTCTAGTTTTAGTCGACGAAAGACATAGTCTAGTTTTAGTCAATGAAAATTGTATTTTAGTCTCTTTTTAGTAATGCAATTCTATTTAACCCAGTCAATATGTAGCCTATACCTAGTAGTAGACGAAACCAACATTTTCTTTTAGCCAAACCCATTTCAAAAAATCTTATCTTATTATTGTTAGTCTATCTTATTATATTATTGTTACCTTATAGACTCAAGAATGCTATTCCAGACGCATGAAGACGCTCTGATATGAATTTAGAACATATTTATTTTACCAACCAAACATGTTGCCTACACACGATGACATTAAAGTTTTTCCAAATGTCATTTCTTCTTTTTCTCCCAAAGACGAATCCCTTTCTCTGTGTCAGACTTAACGGCGTTTGTTGTCGTTTATGCTAACGCCTGTTTAACACATAGCCTACTCCGTTTGCGGTGTGTATTTTTTCCCGCACCCATGATAGGTTAGAGCGCTCGACCGCACGCGCAGTGCGATCTGATGCAGCCCCTGGCCTGAAGTGAAACACAGGAAACAGAAATGCTGCATACCGGTAATAACGCAAGTAAACGAGACGAAATAATTTCGTCTCTTCTCGTTTTGGTCAACGAAAATGAAGAGACATTTTAGCATAATTTTTATTTTGTAAACCACATTTAGTCTCGTTTTTATTCGTCAACGATATTACATTATACATTTAATTATAGTCATCGTCACATGACCAGCATTTACGTTGCGTCTCGTCTCGTTTTCGTCACGTGAAAAAGGTTCGTTGACGACGATATTTCGTCATAATTTTCGTTGACGAAAGCAACACTATTTCCAACAACAGGCTAGTCTGGGTTACAGAATCGCCCCAAGCCTCTTGTTGCATTTCATTATAGACAGAACAAGGTAGAAACCTCTTTTCCAATGTAAACATTAGTTCACAGTGGGAATTTGCATTAATCTTACTCTTCATGAAAATTATAGTAATGTGATGGTGCGAGGGAGGCGGGTTATGGCAAAATGTTGCAGAAAGCCTTTACGAGTTTTTCTTTCTCCTGAAGCGGCATTTTTGCTTTAAACCCCAGCGCTGCCCAGCGAAACCATGTTTAGAAATATCAGCACTGGTTTGTAGGGCATATTATTATTATTATTATGAACATTTATTAGGATCATAAATGTTATATATGGTGTTATATAGCTAAATGTTATATATACCATATATATATATATATATATTATATATATATGTGGTATATATGGCCATATATGGTGGCAGGTCGGGCTGCTGCGTCCTTGCATTTTATGGCTATATTTCAGGCGTACCAGGCCGACCTCCTTATAGATTTTTTCTGATAAACGCGCCGCTTTCGCCTTCTGGCCTGTTCAGCGACGCAGTTATTCACTATCGTCGACGGGTTTCAGGAGGCGAAGAAACGTCTGCGTCGTTTCATCAGTTCCTCCATAGCCGATCCAAATCTGTTAGGAGGGCTGGTCCTAGCGGCCAGCCACAGCCGTCAACCAACTCCTCATACCGGCAAGAGCAAAAAGAAAGCGTTTCCTCTAGAGCCCCTCCTTCTGGCGCTTAGCAACAGAGGGAACTCGCTCAGCCGAAGTCCGCCGGCCAGAAAGGTGACCTGAGGGTTGTCATTCGGGCCAAGAGAACGGGAAAGAGGTCCTAGCCGAAGTGGTAGGATCTCAGAGGGCTGCCCCCAACCCCCGGTGAGACAACCGAGGTTATTTTCACAGTGGAGCGCTAGGGAAAAGGATGTTATATGTCACCATCTCTGATGCTTCGGGCGACATTAATTTCCAGCGAACACCCAACAGGGTGTCCGCCACAAAATAAAAAAAAAAATTGAAAAAAAAGAGCGACCACTATGGTCACAAAAAATTTCTCATCTAGTTCCTGCCGTTCTATCGCTTCAGGAAGACGAGAACAGTGCTCAAGTAATACCCGAGACCAGCCTCGAGAGGCTGGTTCCCTTAGTAGAATTTCTGGGAAATTGGCAAAATCTTCCAAATATATCTATATGGGTACTGAATGTAATAAAACATGGTTACAGACTGCAGTTCGGTCACACACCCCCCAAGTTTGCAGGGGTGGTGCCGACTACAGTGGTTCCAGAACAGGCTTGGGTTATTTTACAGTCGTTACTTTATAGTTCCAAAGAAGGATGGAGGTCTGAGGCCGATTTTAGATTTAAGGCATCTGAATCTGGCTCTGAGGAGGTTCAGATTCAAGATGCTCACCATTCTATTTTAGTGAATCAAATCAGGTCCGAGGACTGGTTTGTCACAATAGACCTAAAAGACGCATTTTCTCATGTCTCCATCCTTCCATGTTACAGGAGGTTCCTAAGGTTTGCTTTTAGGGGCAAAGCATACCAATATCGGGTTCTTCCGTTCGGCCTGCACTCTCTCCGAACATTCACTAAGTGTACGATGTACTCTGGCCCATTGAGACTCCAGGGCATACGTATACTGAATTACATCGACGACTGGCTCATATTGGCTCAGTCTCGGGAGATGGCAGTTCGGCATCGAGATGTCGTCCTTGCTCATATTCAGAATTTAGGGTTGAGACTCAACAGGAAAAAGAGTGTGCTAGCACCAGTTCAGAATTTTTTTTTTCTGGGGGTGGTTTGGGATTCCGTTATGATGCGGGCACGGATGTCTCCCGCACGGATCTAATCTATCCTAACCATGGTTTCTAGAATAAGGCTAGGCCAGGCTATCACTGTAAAGCAAGTTCAAAGACTGCTGGGCCTCATGGCAGCGGCATCAAACATAATACTTTTTGGCCTTCTCCACATGAGGCCCCTTCAGTGGTGGTTGTAAACCAAGGGGTTTTTCCCCCAAGGGGAATCCATTTTATATGATCAGAGTAACGCGCAGATGCCTTCGTGCTCTAGTATCATGGAAGAAACCTTGGTTTCTGTCCCAAGGGCTAGTGTTAGGGAGCGTCATGTCGCCGGAATACCGTTTCGACAGACGCCTCCCTCACTGGCTGGGGTGTGGTCATGCATTGCCAGACTGTGGCAGGACCATCATTCTTCTTGGCATATAAATTGCCTAGAGATGTTGGCTGTTTTCAGGGCTCTGAGGAGCTTCCTTCCAGGCATCAAAGGTTACCATGTCTTGATACGTTCGGACAATACAGTGGTAGATTATCTGAACTGGGGTGGGGATTGGCGCATCAGATAATTTTTTGGTCCCAAGGGAAAATTTTGTCCATTCAGGGCAATATATATCCCAGGGGTCCAGATTCAGGGAGCAGTCATCCTGTCGAGGCAGGAGGCTGAGGCCCGGGGAATGGAGACTTCATCCAGATGTAGTGAAGTTGATATGGGAGAGGTTTGGACCAATGGAAGTGGACCTATTTGCGTCTCGAGAGACGTCCCACTCCCCACTTTGGTTCTCCCTCTCACATCCAGCCCCTCTGGGGCTGGATGCCATGGTACAGGCCTGGCCGAGGCTTCGCCTGTACGCGTTTTCCCCGATCGCTCTGCTTCCGGGAGTCCTGGAGAGGGTCCGTCAAGAAGGCATCAGTTTTCTTCTGGTTGCCCCAATGTGGCCGACCCAAGTGTGGTTTTCAGACGTGATATCACTCCTGATAGCTCCGCCATGGCAGATTCCTCTGAGGAGGGATCTGTTGTTTCAGGCAGAGGGCACAATTTTCCACCCTCACCCAGAGCTGTGGAAAATGTGGGTCTGGCCTCTGAGGGGGTTCAGTACCTAAATGCTGGTCTATCAGCTGGGGTGGTTGAAACCATACTTAGCTCTGG
>CM070829.1:38949665-38968889 GCA_036326025.1 Chrosomus eos | reverse complement strand
AGGATGAAAAAAAAACCTTTCTCAATTGTGGTGCTGAACTGTGCAATTCAGTTTGTGATATTTTCCATTATAATAGCCTAAATCTTACACAATGGGAAAACGCAATGGCCAGTCAAACAGTAAAAGCCATTAATTAGCCTACCATTATGGAGAGAAAATAGACCGAAGTGGTCTGATTTCAGCAGGCTGTGGTTGTGGTCCTGGGACCCATGATGCTGACGTCCGATGTCCTGTCTTTATTCACGATTGGACGAATGGAGCAGGATCAAATCTGTCGAGGGGCGGCCCATTTAAGTCCACGAATAACAATGCAGAAAGGCTCCTGGCACGCAGTCTGTTTCTGGTCTGGCAATCTGTGTCATTGCACGCAGAAAATCCTCTCTCGCACTCTGCAGAGGTTGGGAGAACAGTGTTGCTTGCCACAATAAGTCTTTTTAATGTATTTCCCTGATCACCTTCCAATTTCCAGTCTCTGAACTCACGGACTGCTTCAGTAGCGGACTCTCCGAGAAGTTTTGCAAATGTCGCAACCTCATGCTCTTCAAAGAGAACTAGTTCTGCTCTCTCTTTGGGCCAAAAGTGTTGATCCATTGGCTTCAACATAGTCACTAGGTCACTGTCGGGGAGACGCTTGGTGAGATTGTCAACAATTGCCTGGTAAAACTGGCTCTTTTTTATTTTGGGCTGCGCTTCGGTAAGAACAACCCCTTTGAGCTGTCCCCTGGTTATGGCCGTTTTGACTTTAATTTCAGTTTTCCCCCCTCGGTCTTTCATGGCAGAGAGCACCTCAATTGTTTGGTGAATGAAATGGCTTGCATCAACCAGAGAAGTGTCCCGTCTCTGCAATTTAAGGGAGAGTCCTTTTAGCTCACGCAACACGTCTTTCATTGTAGCTAAATCCTAGACAAACCCCGTGGATGACAAATGCTTTAGCAAACCAGTGTATTTGGCCCTCTCCACACCAGAACGTGACCCATCTTCACTACATAATCAAAGTGATGTGCCAACACAGGAAAATCCTTGAGCACAGCTTTAACAGTGTTGAAACTGCTTGCCACCCATCTTATTGTAAAGACTTTCCCGATTTTAAGAATGTGCATGTTTAGCTCTGAAGCTGCTTGCTCCAATTCCCTTGCATTTTTTGTGGACTGATGGTAAATCGCATAGAGCTTGGAGAGGAAATATTCTAAATTTTTGCACCCTGCAACCCCCTTTAATGAGTCATTCACAGCTAATTCTACACGATGTGCAAGGCAATGTACTGCCTGAAGTCGAGGAAAATCCTGTTTCAGTCTTTCTATGAGTCCCGTCTGTTTCCCGGTTAGGACAGCAGCACCGTCTGTGGCTATGCTTATTAAATTTTTCCGAAGAAACGCAGCATCCATCCCAGCCACCTGAAGACTGTTTTTCATTGCGTTATACAGAGATTCCGCATCTGTACCCTGGTCCAACTCAACAAGGTCAAAAAACAAATTGTCCAGGTCGCCCTTCCCAGTAACATCGCATCTCACATAAATAATCATGTAAGCACGGCCATAAATTGTGCTTTCATCAAGTGTAACGTTAATACGGGAATCAAGTGCTTTCACATTAGAAATTATTTTCTTTTTCATCTGCTCTGCAATGTGCTCAACCATGTTGGCACATGAGTGATCAGATCGGTGAGCAGGGCCCACTTTTGCACCATTTAGCTCATTCATTTTCATTATGGGACTGAATTTCATTATGGGACTGAGCCCCATTATGGGACTCGTTCATGGGCAAGACTGTCACGGTGTATGTAGATTTTTTTGCGCAACTGTTTCTGCACAGGCTACTCACTGTCCCATTGATCCAGGCATCCGACAAATGCACGCCAATTTTCTTCTCTGAAAGTAATAGAGTCTTAGCTTCCTTACAGATGATGCATCCAAGTCCATCCTCCCCTGTAACCAGCCAGGGGTTTCTTTCCTTCCATGACCTCCACTGGTTTACTCCCCATTTCTTTGGCAATTGCTTAGTTGTGTCCATAGTGTCAGACCCGGCTTTTTCATCCTCCTTTTCTGAGGTAACATTCATCTCTGTCCCACAATCAGCACCAGCAGCAGCGGAAGCAGCAGCAGAACTAGTCGTGGTAACAGCGGTAGAGTCGTCTTCAGTCCCAGTGCTATGCACCATGCTAGCAGGTGGATTTAGACTCTCCTCTGGTGATGTTTTTTGTTTTTTTGAAATAAACCCGAAGTTGTACCTGATGTTGGTAGCAGTCTTTTGGATGTCACTTGCCAACCCTGACCACGGCACCGCCCTCACAGTCGTTTTGCTTTTAAAAAAAAATAATTCTAAAACAGACACTAGCCTACAGTTAAAAACCTGAACGCATCTGCTCAATCCAGCGCGCCGAACGAATCGCATCTCAGATCAGCAGAGTCAGATCTCCCCTCACTTCGCCTCATTCTTGACTGAAGACGTGTTTTTCAAGAGTAATAATGAACGCACCATTCAAGCAATTGCCACCTCCGAATTGCCGATAGGTCTACTTCATAAGCGGAAAGTAGCCTAAAATGTGCACGACTGCTCGTGGATTCATCGGGGGTGCGTTTGTTGTTAAAAAAATAATAATAGGCTATATAGGCTATATTAGTTTTTGGTGGAATTTTTCCCAGGCCCCCGTTAATTTGCGACCTTTCTTGTAATAATCAAAATGAAGTATTTCCAGTTAATTTGGCTGAAACATCAGTTGCATCACTCCTGTTTCACCTTGTTAACAATCTTTGAATTGTTGTCCGTCGCACACGTCTTTTGCACTTGCTTTGAAGCAAAGTAGCTTCTTGGTTCGCGACTCCTGGCTCCCTCGCTTCGCGCCGCTCAGTTTAAAAAAACAGTCTCTTTCCGCTCTGGCGTCATCTCGTGCTGCATTCACTGTAGTCGGACATTGGAGATTCGCGCTCGTAAATTGTCAAATTGGCCATAACTTTTAATTTGTTGCTGCCAACTGGGGTGGCAGCAGGGTGGCAAGGCTTTCTTTAAGGGTGGCATTTGCCACCCTATGCCACCCCGGTAGATCCGCCCCTGGCGATTTGACACTTAAATTGGTCTTTGGCGCTTATGTGAGAGGGCAGGTGAGACACATTTTCTTTTGCCATGTTTCTGACAGACCGCTCACAGACATAAAACGTGCATCAAACATCTGCATCCATGTAAAAATGCATTGAAACTTTAAGCTAGAAATATTTATATTGGGTGAAAATAATTTAATGTTTTGTAAAGTATTTTTCATTTTTGTGATTATTTTGCGGTTAAATTGGGAATTATGCAGGATCGCAAAAAAATGCGACATTTTGTTGATTTTGCGTTGTATTCAGCGATCGCAGAATCGCGAAAAACTGGAGGGACTGATTATTCTAACAATGTTTTAGAAATTTGGAACACCTGCCAGAACAAGTCGACATTAGACCCCTATAGACGGTTTCATCGGACGCACGCGCGTAACCAGAGTTACGAGCTGGCCCGAAGTTAACTTCCGGTCTGTATTTGTAATGTGGCGCCGACTACAAACGCAGTTAAACTTCATCGCAATGATCCAGGCGGAGTGAAAGCATCTGACCCGCCTCGATTTCCCCATAAACGACACAGGTATTTCCATCCGTGTGTGTTAGATTGTTTTTTAACTTTTCCGGAATAAAAATAGTTATAGGCATCCAAGCTGCGATTTGCCTTGAACGCCTCCCCCTTGTGTACACGCATTAGTGTGTCACATTTAAGTTTGGCCAAGTAACGTCTGTTTTCTTCTATTGGTCCCAAATAATACTGACTAGACATACTTGCTAACTAATGTAATTTGCGTGTTTTACCAGATGAACTCTGTTGTTATTGATTCAACCGGAAGTTAAGTTTGGGCCACAAACGTTTGTTTATGTTGTTGCCGTTAAAACCGTCTATAGTCAGATGGATTAGCATAACTCAGATGGATTAACATAACTGAAGGTTTTTACCAGCATAAACACACAGGGCATCGTAGTACTTATACACACTAAAAACAGCTGGGTTATTTCATCAACCCAACCGCTGGGTTATGAAATATTTTACCCATTATGGATTATTTATATGGAATTTGGGTTATTTTGTTTAACTCATGCATTGAGTCAAAATCCATCAACCCAACATACATCGGTTGAACCAGCACGTGGGTTGTTTGTGCTTCGAACGTCATCACATCATCACCAGAGTGAGTCCACACACCGAGTGCTCGTCTAAATAATAGTCTATTGACATTTATTTTCTTAAATTGTACTGTAATGTGTTAGAATTAATATGGCATATGGGTTAATTTTACACAGCATTTTTGTACACTATATAACAAATAGGGATGTCCCGATCCGATCCAAGTGATCGGAAATCGGGCCCGATCACGTGGTTTCAGACTCGATCGGAATCGGACGTCACCTCCCGATCAGGACTCGGATATATATGTATATTAGGGGTGTAACGGTACATGTATTCGTATTGAACCGTTTCAGTACGAGGCTTCCGGTTCGGTACACATACAAACCAAACCGCGCTGGCGTGAACACCACAACATTGCGCAACATCAAATGACGAACGTAATGAAAGCGGAACGAAACTGCGCTACTCATCATATATTGACTGTTTATCAGTTCGGACCAGCAACGTCTGTGCAGCGCGAGCCGATCTTGATCAAGCGACACTGTTACTACACAGCGCTATTAGAGATCCAGTCAATAAAGTATTTGAGTTCACCACTGAAGTAATAACATCGCTGCGAGATCTAATGAGAAGCATTCAAATTTCTCCGTTATTAACGTAGATCTCTATTATATCTCTATAGCGCTGACGTGGAAACCAGGAGAAACACTGTGCCGTGAATAATCTAGTTATACATTTACATTTACATTTATTCATTTAGCAGACGCTTTTATCCAAAGCGACTTACAAATGAGAACCATAGAAGCAGTTAAACTAACAGCAGGACAACAAAATGTAAGTGCTATAACCTTTCCAGTTTAATCCAACGTAGAATCCGTAATTTTTTTTTTTTTTATTTATTTTTTTTATATATAACAGAAAGGAAGAGAAGAGAAAGTGTTAGTATTACTGGAACAAGTGCTGCCGAAAGAGATGCGTCTTCAACCGTTTCTTGAAAATGGCTACGGACTCAGCAGATCTGGTTGAGTTAGGTAGGTCATTCCACCAGCAGGGAACAGTCATGGTAAAGGTCTGAGAAAGAGATCTTGTGCCTCTTTGACGTGGCACCACAAGACGACGTTCACTTGTAGAGCGTAAATTTCTGGATGGGACATAAGTCTGAAGTAATGAGTTTAGGTAAAAGGGAGCAGAGCCAGTGGTTGTTCTGTAAGCGAGCGTCAGTGACTTGAATTTGATGCGAGCTGCAACTGGCAGCCAGTGCAATTTTGTGAGGAGAGGAGTGACGTGTGCTCTCTTCGGCTCGTTAAAGACCACTCTAGCTGCAGCATTTTGGATTAGCTGTAGAGGTTTAATCGAGCAAGCTGGAAGACCAGCCAGGAGAGCATTGCAATAGTCCAGTCTGGATAGAACAAGCGCTTGAACAAGGAGTTGTGTAGCATGCTCTGATAGGAAGGGCCTGATCTTCCTAATGTTGTACAAAGCAAATCTGCAGGACCGGGCAGTTTTAGTAATGTGGTCTGTGAAGTTCAATTGATCATCAATAACAAATCCAAGGTTCCTGGCTGACCGTGATGGAGTTATGGATGACGGGCCTAGTTGAATAGTGAAGTTGTGACAAAGATTATGTATTAGATTATGTAAAGATTATGTGGAGAAATTACGTAAAGTTATAGGCTTTACGTCCACAGATCAGCAACATTCACCATGGATTTAATGTAACTCTAACTGTAGCCATGAAAGTTTGCCTGGAATAGTGAAATGTTTTCAAGTACTTCACACATCTTTTCCCAGCACTTCAAAACTCAAATATTATCTAAATAGTATATATATATATAAATATATTTAAATGTGATGACCAAAACATTATTTGTTCATCCTTCAAAGATTGCCCCCATTTTTAAACCTGAAAGTTTCAAGATGTAGGAAAACTCAAACTTATTTAAAAATATTTTTTCTTTTAACAAATAGGACATTTCTCTGGCATTTCTTTCTTTTTACTGTCTTGAAAACGTACCGAACCGTGACACCACTGTATCGTATCGAACTGAACCGTGAATTTTGTGAACCGTTACACACCTAATGTATATTCTCATAATTTTTTTATACACTTATTGTTTTATTTGTTTACATGCCTGCGTTTTTTAAAGTTGAGGTGCTATTTGTTTTAATTTTTTACTTTTTTTTTTATATATTTACTGTTGCACTAAAGTCCAAAAGTGAATAATTTATGTTATTTATTACTTGATTGTTCAAGCTACCTCACAGAAGTGCTCTGTTTGTTAACAGTGTTTTTGAATGTTAAAATAAGGTGAATTAAATAACAAATAAGGAACATCCTGGATCTGTTTTTTCGCTCTTCTTTATTCTTTTTTTTTCTGTAATATAGAAGTATCGGATCGGGACTCGGTATCGGTAGATACTCAAAATCAAATGACTCGGACTCGGACTCGAGGGCAAAAAAACCTGATCGGGACATCCCTAATAACAAATATGTAGTTGAATCAATCCAGAATTGTAATTAATTTGACCCAGCATTTGGGTACACTATATAACAAATAAGTAGTTGAATCAACCAACTACTTATAAAACAACCCAATTTGTGTTAATTTTAACCCATAATTTTTCTGTGTGTACTGTTGGTACTATAACCCCATTGCTAAAATGCAGTCTTCAGTTGATTGTTTTAATTGTCTGCGAGCAAAAATAAAAGGCTAAACTACTAGTCTTAGTACTAGTAGTTGAAACTTGTTCATGCTTTCATCGCCAGCAGAATGGATTACTGTAATGGACTCCTCACTGGCCTTCCCAAAAACAAGTTGCAGCTCATACAGAACGCTGAGCAGAACCAGTGAATATGAACACATCACACCAGTCCTCAGGTCTTTACACTGACTTCCAGTTA
Source organism: Chrosomus eos (assembly GCA_036326025.1). NCBI lineage: Eukaryota > Metazoa > Chordata > Actinopteri > Cypriniformes > Leuciscidae > Chrosomus > Chrosomus eos. The sequence continues at coordinate 38,961,844 of CM070829.1, read as the reverse complement.
CATATAGGATTGATTTTAAAGTATTACTAAGTGTTAATTTTGACAGCAAATTTTGATTTAGTTTTAGTCATAGTCTTTTGACTAAAATGCCATTTAGTTTTAGTCATATTTTAGTCATCTGAATTGTTTTAGTTTTAGTCGACGAAATACAATAAGATTTTAGTCGACTAAAATATAATGGGTTTAGGTAAATTGTAATGCGTTAATTTAACATATACTCCTGGAGAAAACATCTATTAACCTATTAATATCAATGATTTTTAAGTTTGAACATGCAATACAGATACAGATTTAATTAAAGCTGCAAGCAGCCTCTAAGGGGCCAAGCCTTCAATGGTTCCTTGGCTTCAAAAAGTACTTAAAAATACTTTGTTTTCAAAACTTCAAAACTTTAGTAACTTTAGTAAGAAACTTTAGTATCCAAAGTATTCTTACTTCATAACTTCCAAACTTTCACAAGCCAACTTAAAGTTTGTCTCGACAAACTTTTTAATCTAGTTTTTTACTAGGAATCTTTTGCACATTGCACAATTCACATGGTTTAACGCTTGCTACACATTGGATTTGATGAAACAATCTTCAAAGTTATAGTCTTTTGCTTTACACTCATACACTGTGGTTTGCTTACAGAGACTTGAGTTGTTAAAGGTAAAACTGCAGCAATTGGCTCCAAATTACACAATGATTTGAAATTGTATAACATGGGGCTCGAACCCACAACCGGAATGGCTCGGGATTAGTAACACATGGTTTAGCAGACTGCGCCACTCAGAGGATGTACAAGCACAAACTACAGAGGAGAGGCTTCAGTGTAAGAATAAGCACACAAAAGCAGGTTAATCGCATTAGCATGCTAAGCTAATTAATGTTAATTTAGCTTATGACTTGGTACATCCAATCCTGGCAAAATAGATATCCTCGGATTCGACATGGTGCAAAGAATCGATAGACACCAATTTTATGATTTTGTGACAAACTGTTTACAAGTTACAGCCTCTGAACCAATTTTGGGTCGACCTCGTTAAGTTTGCGACATCATAACTTTTTTTTCCCATATAACAAAAAAATCGGGAACAGTACTTCTATGCGGCTCAGTCCGAAGATCATTTGAGCACATGTTTGGGGAAAATTGGACAAATTTTGAAGGAGGAGTAGCGAAAAAACTGTTTAACTTTCACTCCAATATGGCGGCCAGTCACATTGTTAAAAAATAACATATGAGATATCGATGAAATCAGCATAAGCCAAGGAATATATTGACATAAAGAAATCAAATTTCAAGCAATGTTAGCAAAAGTTATAAGCGTTTTTTCAAAAAACAATGATATCTCTGACACACTAGGTGGCGCTGTGATCAAACTTCTCATGTCCCTTCAGGACATGGTGTCGATCATTCCTACCAAACTTTCTGCTGATATGTCAAATGGTTTAAAAGTTATTGCAATTTATGACACAATTCAAAATAGTGGACACATGGTTCATCCGATCTTGACAAAATTGACATCCACTGATTCGACATGACACAAGGAATCCATAGATACCACATTTATGATGACAAACTGTTCCAAAGTTATTGGCCAAAATAGCAATTTGTCATATCTCATGACCCGTAGGTGGCGCTATTCCCAACTTTGGCACGGAACCTCAGAACATGCTTCTGATGAAGCGTACCAATTTTCGTTTTGATTGATCAAACTTTGGCCGAGATACAGTCTCTTAGCCAATTTTGGGTGGACCTTGTTAAGTTTGCGACATTATAATTTTTTTTTTCCAGTATAACAAAAAAATCGTGAACAGTACTTTTATGCGGCTCAGTCTGAAGATCATTTGAGTGCATGTTTGGACAAAATTGGACACAATTTGAAGGAGGAGTAGCAAAATAACTGAATACTGTACATTTAAAAATGGCCACTACTGTAATGGGCGGGGTCTTAATGTAAGGTATTGGTTGTGATCAGCATGATGAGTGGAATCAGGTGTACTAAGTTTCATGTCTCTAGATCAAAGGGTTCAAAAGTTATAACCATTTCAATGTTGGATTTTTGAACTGGTAGTGGCGCTATAGAGTTGGTACTAGACACTCAAAATTTGGCTCAATTACTTTTCATGACCTTATCTAAAGGGGGGCCAAATTTCATCATTTTCCTACTTACGGTTCATAGGGCTGCCATAGACTTCCATTTACGGAATAATAATAGGAAAACTAACAGATACATTAGGAGCTTAAGCCCGTTGGGCTTGGCCCCTAACTACTGTGACTTATAAAAATATCTTCAAAATTAAAACCACTTTTCCTAAAGTAGAACACAGTCTTCTTTTCAATGAATGATATATGCATTCTTTATAACTACTTGCATCATTCTTTATTCTTTCAAGTAGACATATTTATTTGTATGAATTAAATATAATGAATCCTTATTAAAGCTATTAACAAACAGTGAATGCTTTTCTCTTTTTCTTTTGTTGCTTGATCAAAATTAAAGGGTTAGTTCCAAGCGGCAACCTTCCCGTCTCTCTCTTGAAACCAACACGGAAGTGAATTAAACTGCAATTCATCGACTGGCCGCTTAAAATGCCAAATTTTACAGCAGAAACAAATATGTTTACAGCCTGGTGCCAAAAGTTTTTTTAATCTATATAGCTAATTTTGCCCTTCATGACAACTGTGAGGTGAGTGAATTATTTTACAACTCATCCGTTTAAATTATATTAAGTCTTACAGTTCTGCATAATTAAGGGAGTGGCCACTTGAGTGACAGCCGTTTGTCTGGTGTCTGTTAATTCAGCTAATTCCACCAGCTGCTACTTGCCAGCTCTGCCGTGTTTGTGCTTTTTTGGGATTATTTCATACAATTTGGGATTATTTCATAGAATCCCACTCCGTTGGATTCCGTCGGTGTCGAGTATGGAGAGAACCAACAGCGCTGTATTTCCAGTTGTTTTCCTCGCATGCACTAATGGATGTCTGACAATTTCGTTGCTTTTTGGAGTTTAGATTTAAAAACGTCTATAGATATAGAGACTACACTCGTTATGTGGTAGCCTACTGTTGCTCTCACGGAACAGATATGCTTATTTAACTTTGTGTTAAATAAAAGTACCGTCAGATGAAATCCTGCAGGTGTCAGTGCTTTCTCTCCGTCCATGCAATAGATGCACACCCTTGAATGAGCGTGGATTTCTAATGCATTTACTTGAACTTCTGAGGTAATATCTTTGGTTTAACCCATTTTGAGAAATTGACAGGCGGCCAAAATATTTTAAAATGGACTGAATAAAGCTTTTTACGAACTTGACGTGCGCTGCGCGCTTGATGCATGATAGTACATTTTTAACTAGCAGATTAATAATAATTCATCACGATACACATAGTCTCACTTTTAGTTACATCTTTTAACTATTGTAGTATTTCGAAGGGGAGAAACCTGAACTTTAACTGTTGGCTTTACTCAGCTGCCACTTTAGTGCGAGGCCAGTAGCATCTTAGCTCCTCCCACGGCCCGCCTCTTTGCCCATTTTCTGTTATCCGGGAGTGACGAGAGATGACGCGGTGCCAAGATGGCGACGGTTGGCCCTGCCCACTTTAGGCTTCAAAAACGCTCTTCAGAAACCTATGGGTGATGTCACGCACACTACGTCCATTCTTTTTTACAGTCTATGGTTAGTTCACACAAAAATGAAAATGATGTCATTAATGACTCTCCCTCATGTCGTTCCAAGCCCGTAAAACCTCCGTTCATCTTCGGAACACAGTGTCACAGTATGGGTTTGTGTTTCCCTGGTTCACCACTAGAGGTCCTCTTCTCCCATGGTGTCAGTCACATTAGAAACACATTAGAAATTTGCCACAATCCTTGTCTGTTCTCATCATTGTTCATTGCACCCAGCTGTCACCCATTATGATTGTTAGTCTGTGTGTATAATGCCGCGTTCCAGGCAACCTGTAACCCTTGTTTTTCCAACTCGTAACTGGGAGTACATCGTTCCAGGCAACCTGTAACCCGTGTTTTTCCAACCTTAAACCCGTGAAAGTGCACTAGAACGGCAGTCAAACCCGTGACTTCCCACCCGTGAATTCGTACTAGATCGATGTACTCCCAGTTACGAGTTGAAAAAATACGGGTTACAAGTTGCCTGGAACGTGGCATTAGTACCCTGCTTGTTTAGTGTTTGTTACAGAGTCCTTGTCTCTTAGAGACATGGAGAGGAGAGGAGAGGAGAGAAGAGAAGAGAAGAGGAGGCGACGCGACGCTGGCATTGTTTGTTCGCCGCTTTTCCGACCGTGATCTTTAATTGCGCTTACATTACATATATTTTTGTGCTTGTGCTATTTTTACGAGCTTTGTGCACTAGTTTGTTTTTTAAAAAGGTGCGCACTTTTTATACTAGTGGGGAAACTAGGTAGCTAGGCACCTACCTGCTGCAGACGACTTCCAGCTCACTATGGCGTTCAGATATTCCAGCTCGCAACTCCGACGACTTAATTTCGCAACCACACCTGGATTTAACATCCCCATCATTAAAGAACTTGGACTTATTCGCCTACCTCGTTACATTCATAGAGGCTCCGGTCAAAAATTCGTCTTTCATAAACAGCCAAGCTGCTCTGCTACAAACATCCCATCTCTCTGGTCATCCGTCACATGTATGACACGTCATCAGAGTACCGTCGCTCCAGCTACCATCAATACTGGAAATATCGCGAGACCTCTGCACTCCAGTATGGGATCCTCGCACTTTCGGCTGGATACATTTCGTGGAGTGGATTACAGTCTGCGTGGAGTAGATTTTAATGTTTTGTGACCCATACAGAGATTCACCCCACAGTCATTGGTCAAAATCAAACTTTTCAACACTCAATCCATCAATAATAAATCCACATTGATTGAAGAACACATCAGGGAGAAAGGACTTGACTTCATGTGTCTGACGGAAACCTGGCATCAGCCAGAGGTTTACTCTGCCCTAAATGAAGCCTGTCCCCCCGGCTACAGTTATTTGGAGGCAGCTCGCAGCACTGTACTGCCTGCAACATCTTCCTGCGAGTGTCTTGCATTTACATGTAAGCCCCCCTTTCCAATGACTGTTCTCCTTATCTACCGGCCCCCTAAACTCAACTCTACTTTCATCCCGGAAATGTCTGATCTCCTCACAACACTCTGTACGACCTATGCCAGAGTCCTGCAACGGGTCGGGTACCCGCGGATACCCGCGGGTACCCGCATAAAAGTGTCTAAAACGGGTGGATTGTAATCATTCCTAAAATTCACGGGCGGGGATGCGGGCGGATAATGAACTCCTTGCGGGCGGGTAGCAGCGGATGAAAAATATATGCAATATTTGTGTCTAAATTGCCATTACACATACGCAACAACGTTATGACCTTTGGACCCATCACGTCACCGGCACTGCGTCAGTGCGACTTTCGTTTATGCTTGCGTTGCATGAGTAGCCATAGGGAGTAGCTATTGATGATTTAAAAGTAAAGTTGGCGACTGGCGAGTGGAGTACGGTATATAAAAGTGTTAAGAACGAGCATACAAAAACATTTCCCAACCTGATTGCACGGAATGTTTTCTCCATCCCAGCATCGAGCGCTGCGAGTGAGAGAGAGACTTTTCCAGCTGGATTTGTAATTCAAGAACGGAGAACGCAACTTAAACCATGTGGACGATATCCTTTTCCTGCACAGTATAACTTAAGGCAAAGTAAATGCATAGGATAGCCTACTGTTTGTGAGCGACAGGCTCAGATAGGTTGTATTTTTTTCTTGTTCTTTTTTTCTTTTCATTAATAGCCAGATGTTTGCGTTATCAGGTTTCATAGCCTATTTAGGTGCCGATGTAGGCTACTTGAATGGCGCAAAACAAAGCACACTTTAGCCTGTTTCATGAGGCTATTGTGATGTTGAGAGAGGTGCGAGATAAAAAAAAATAAAGGACTTTAATTGGAATGATTTTAGCGTGTGTGATTTATCACGGGTCGGGTAACGGGCCAAATATTAACGGGTCTGGGCGGGTGCGGATTTAATTTTGATATTATCACGGGTGACGGGTCGGATCTGGTGCTGAACTTTGCGGGTACGGGCGGGCGCGGGTCTCCAAAAATGGACCCGTGCAGGACTCTGACCTATGCAAATACAATAATCCTGGGAGATGTAAATATTCATGTCGACACCCCCTCATGTCATCCCGCTGCTGATTTTCTTCAGCTACTAGACTCCCTCGACTTACAACAACATGTTGATGTCCCCACACATTCCAGGGGACACACTCTCGATTTGGTCATCTCTAACTCCGCCCTCATTAGCAACCTACATGTTTATGATCTGGGTGTTTCAGATCACAAGGTTGTGTCAATGGAGTTGCCCTTTCCTTCACCCCACACCAAACCAAGGCGGCAGATCCATTACAGAAAGCTGAAAAACATCAATGCAGATGCCCTGGCCCAAGACCTTCAACATCTCGCCTTCGGATTTACTCACTTCGTTTCTGTAGCTGACTCAGTGGATTTCTACAACCAGTCCCTGAGCAGTCTTCTGGACCTCCACGCCCCCTTAATGTCCAGGTCAGTCTCATTCACACGCTCTGCACCCTGGTACACCTCTGAGCTGCGAAAGATGAAGGCGGCTGGGCGTGTCCTTGAGCGGCGGCTAAAGGCCTCTGGACTGACAGTTCACAAACAGGCATACAGGGAGCAAAAGAGGGTATATGCAGAAGCTCTGAGGGACGCACGGTCCAGGTTTTATTCCACTATCATCAATAACAGCCCCGGTAACTCCAAACAACTTTTTTCAACAATAAACCACCTGCTTAAAACTCCCTTACTCTCCCACCCTGAGACCACCGAAGAGAGGTGTAACATGCCATAGGCGTCGATTTCGGTGGGGACGGTGGGTACATGTCCCCACCAGATTTCGTCATGAGTCATTTTGTACCCACCACTTTTGGAAACATTGAGGCACGGATGTACCTAATACAAATAAAACATATCCAGTTAACTAGCAGAGCATTCATTTAGTTCGCTACTAAATAAGAGATCTAGTGCTAAAATATTTTGTTTTTGAAGTCATGCTGAGCGCTCGTGTTCGCTGCTATCAGTGTCATATAGTGTTCACAGTGGCGCGTGCGTAGTCTTTACATCGGACACGCACTTCAATCTATCGCCGTTGTTGAGACTCTCTATTCATTCCGGTGAAATCACAAAATAAAATGCACACAAACGTGTCTCTGCTTGATATAGACTGTAACCAATGATGAACATATTCGGTTTTGATGAGAAAGAAAAAAACTATACCGAGGGCGGATTAGAACCAACCTCTGACACGCTTGGCAAAAGATCTGCCACTAGACCATTGAAGAACTCAAACAATTATTGCGGAGTGATGCATTTATTCACGGGTTGAGCAGAGAGGCTGCACAGTTTGACAAGTTTGTACCTATTTTTTACAGTCTATGGTTTGTACCCAGCACTTTTGAAAATGCACTTTCGATTGCGTCTCTGTCCCCACCATATTTAAAACCAAACTGATGCCCGTGTAACATGCACATCACTTTCTTCAAACAAAAAGTTAATAACATCCGCTCACACCTCTCCGCCACTGCTGTCCTGCCCCTCCCAATGGCCGACCCACCGTTTGAGATTGTCCAGCCCCTCTGTTCTTTCTCTGATGCCACACAGGAAGAAAGGGAGGACATCATTAAAAAATTAAGCCGTCCACCTGTGCCCTGGACCCTTTCCCTTCAGTCCTGCTGAAGGCCAACATCTCTGCCATTTCTCCATTTATCACAAAGATCATAAACCACTCCCTCCTGGTTGGTCATATCCCATCACCATTAAAAACTGCTGTCATCAGACCTGAAAAAACCCACTCTGGATCCAGAAGTTCTCTCCAACTACAGGCCCATTTCCAATCTTCCATTCCTATACAAGGTTCTGGAAAAAACAGTAGCAGCTCAACACCATGTTCATCTTAAACACAATAACTTGTTTGAAAAGTTTCAGTCGGGTTTCCGCCCTGGCCATAGCACAGAAACAGCCTTGGTCAGGATCACCAATGACCTCCTGATGGCAGCTGATACTGGTTCTCCGTCTCTACTCGTCCTACTAGACCTAACAGCTGCTTTTGATACAGTAGACCACACCATCCTCCTCCACTGCCTGCAATATCCCATTGGACTCTCAGAAAATGTTCTCAACTGGTTTAACTCATACCTGAATGGCAGAACTGAGCAGGTCACCCCGGGCAAAGCTAAATCACACACTCATAATGTCACCTGCGGTGTCCCTCAGGGCTCTGTGCTGGGCCCCACACTCTTCTCCATTTACATGCAGCCTCTTGCAAAGTCATTAGCAGACATGGTATATCATTCCATTGTTATGCTGATGACACACAGCTGTATCTCAGGACAACCCCCACTTCTTCTGCTCCCTTGCCAGCATCCACATTGAACACCTGTCTGGAGGAGATAGAGGCGTGGATGAAGCTCAGTTTCCTTCAGCTAAATAGTTCCAAAACGGAAGCCATCTTAATTGGCACGCCACATCAGCTCCGCTTTTCCACCATCAGCAGTATCACTTTCTCGGGCCAAAACATCGCCCTTTACACATTTGTCACCAATTTGGGTGTTAAAATGGACTCTCGACTCACCTTTGACACCCACATCAAACACCTCTGTAAGACATCATTTTATCACCTCAAGAACATTGCTAAACTCCGTCCAACACTCAACCTGGCAGGTGCAGAGACGCTCGTCCATGCCTTTGTGTCCTCCAGGCTGGACTATTGTAATGCACTCCTCATCAGGATCTCTGGCAAAAGCATCCAGAGACTACAATACATCCAGAACAGTGCTACCAGGATCCTGATGAGGGTGCGCAAGCATGATCACATCACTCCCATCCTAAAATCTCTTCACTGGCTGCCTCTCCCACTCAGAATTGAATATAAGGTCTCCCTCCTCACCCACCAGTGCATTCATGGACATGCCCCCCTTTACCTACAAGAACTCCTCCCACACCAGAGCTCCTCACGCACTCTCCGGTCTGCAAACACAAACACCCTTTATGTCCCCAGAACCAAACTCTGCAGCATGGGTGGTAGGGCCTTTTCATCGACTGCTCTGAGGCTGTGGAATGCCCTCCCTGATCACCTGAGGGCCCCACAGACTACAGATGTTTTTAAACAAAACTTAAAAACGTACCTTTTTAAAAAAGCTTTCAACTAAATGTATATTTTATAGCCACCCCCCCCCCCCCCTCGTTTAAACTTGATTTTGAGTTTTTAATTATATTACTATATGCTCTGTAGCACTTTGAGATTGCTAAAATGTAAAGTGCAATACAAATTAAATTTATTATTAAATTATTATTATTATTATTATTATTATTATTATTTATTTTATCACACCACTTCTGAGGTCTGTTCTGTCTAGTCATTGTTACTTGTGTTTGGATTGCTTATATGGATATTGACCCCTGCCTGGACTGGTTTGTGAGTACCCCAGTAAAACTTACTGCATTATTGGATCTTTTGTGTTTCCTGAGTGTGGATCGTGACAGAAGGACTCCGTCATGTCAAGATCCAGCAGTACGGTGTTCCGTATCCTCCCTCCTAATCACGGAGAAAGAGAGGATGGGACGAGTCCGGAACTTGATGAGCTTACGTCAACAGGGCCTGCCGGTGGGTTGCATAGCTCAGTCGTTTTGGACACTCTCAAGAGGTATGGGATACAATGAGGCAGCATTAAAGGAGATTTTTAATGCCTGCCTTGATGACCCATTGCCTGGGTGGGAAATGAAGGGTCTGGAGATCTTGGAATTTTGGGGTTTTACCAGAGACTGTTCACGTCCCGTCTGCCCAGCCAGAGACTGTTCACGTCCCGTCTGCCCAGCCAGAGACTGTTCACGTCCCGTCTGCCCAGCCAGAGACTGTTCACGTCCCGTCTGCCCTGCCGGCCCCGCCCGAGCTGCTCGCCGTCGTTCCGGACCGGTGTCTGCTGTCGGCCGGTCTGTTCCTGAGCCGGAGTCTGCTGTTCCTGAGCCGGAGTCTGCTGTTCCTGAGCCGGAGCCGGTGTCTGCTGTTCCTGAGCCGGAGCCGGTGTCTGCTGTTCCTGAGCCGGAGCCGGTGTCTGCTGTTCCGGAGCCGGAGCCGGTGTCTGCTGTTCCGGAGCCGGAGCCGGTGTCTGCTGTTCCTGAGCCGGAGCCGGTGTCTGCTGTTCCTGAGCCGGTGTCTGCTGTTCCTGAGCCGGAGCCGGTGTCTGCTGTTCCTGAGCTGGTGTCTGCTGTTCCTGAGCCGGAGCTGGTGTCTGCTGTGCCGGAGCCGGTGTCTGCTGTTCCTGAGCCGGAGCCAGTGTCTGCTTTTCCTGAGCCGGAGCCGGTGTCTGCTGTTACTGAGCCGGTGTCTGCTGTTCCTAAGCCGGTGTCTGCTGTTCCTGAGCCGGAGCCAGTGTCTGCTTTTCCTGAGCCGGAGCCGGTGTCTGCTGTTACTGAGCCGGTGTCTGCTGTTCCTAAGCCGGTGTCTGCTGTTCCTGAGCCGGAGCCGGTGTCTGTTGTTCCTGAGCCGGAGCCGGTGTCTGCTGAGAACACGGATTGACAACAGAACCGGAAGACAATACAATGCTGAATAAAGTCATAGTTTTTGGTATTTTTGGAACAAAATGTATTTTCGATGCTTCAAAAAATTCTAACTAACCCACTGATGTCACATGGACTAATTTGATGATGTCTTTATTGCCTTTCTGGACAAGGACAGTATACCGTACATACATTTCAAATGGAGGGACAGAAAGCTCTCGGACTAATGAAGGAGACACGACTACTATCGAGGCTAATGCTTACCGGTCTCGAGCGAAATCTGAGAAACCCCATGACCTGTACCTCAAATGCAACCAGCACAGCCTTGAAGAAGATTTTATAAGCTGGTTCATTGGCCAATTGTTTGGAGTTAGAAATATATTACTCGCCCTGCATATTTAGTAATTTTGCCTCAGATACAGGATTATATTGATTTAATAGCTACAAGAGCCATTTTTGATTTTATAACTAGCGTCCTCTAGGGCCCTCCTTTCGGGAGTGCCCCTCCAGGAGATCTGTGAGGCAGCCGGCTGGGCTACCCCGCACACTTTTGTTAGGTTTTACAGTTTACACCTCCCTAGTACACCTGGCGCACACATGCTTTCATCCTAGTTGAGTGCCTGAATCAGTTTCACTCCGGGACAGGCCTATTCGGTGCGTGGCCTAGTGTGCATTCGTTCCCCAAAGTGTCGATTCTCGACGCAGTGTTGAGTTCCCTCGAAAGGGAACGTCTCGTGTTATGACTATAACCCTTGTTCCCTGAGAAGGGAACAAGACACTGCGTCGTTCTGCCACGCCCCTCGAAGCCTTAGATCGTCTTGCTTCATCGGAGCTGATGTGTGTGTGTGTCAGCATCACTTTTATGCATCCGGTTATGCCGTCACATGTTACGTCACGACGCAACACCAATCAGGACTGGATTAGTTTCATTCTTACTTCAGAGGCGCACGCTAAGGGAGCGTCCCCAAAGTGTCGATTCTCGACGCAGTGTCTCGTTCCCTTCTTAGGGAACAAGGGTTATAGTCATAACCCGAGACGTTCTCTTGTTGCCAGGCAGAACTGCTCGCGTGGCCAATCGCATCAAAGGAAGACCAGAGAGACATTTTAATTAAACCGATTTTAAATGAATTTTATTTAATGTTAAACATAATGTGTCGTCGCTGTATTTGTTATTTTGTATATTTCTTAATGAAACTTGGGAGGTGGCTGTGAGGAACTCTTTCATGCATTTTGGCGCGTGGCATATGTGCAACTGTTTATACAAATATGAGCTTGTATTAAAAGGCTACTGGGTGAAAACTGTGCAACCCCCAGTATTACAAAAACACTTGTATATGGGTATTAAAGTTTATTTATCAAGTTTAAAGTATCAGGTTAAAACAATAAAAATCAGTTTATTTCCATTACGATCAATAATTGTAATTTAATGAAAGCCATTTGTTTTCTGGTAAAATAAGAATGACACCTTGCACTTGAAGAAAGCATGTATGAATGTATTATCATTTCACAGTCAAGAAAACAACATTTGTGAAAATGACCTTTTGTACGGATTAATCATGATTTTGAGCTCACAGCACTTGAAATCTTAAGTTTATGTATTTTGA
>CM070829.1:38884979-38949565 GCA_036326025.1 Chrosomus eos | reverse complement strand
CTTATAAAGCGATCAAAAGCGATCCGGGGTCTAAACCGGTTTACATTAAATAACCTGTTTGGGCGGTTCAACGGGTTCAAGCTTAGGGATCGGGTTTCTATGACAGCAAGTCCGGGGGCCTGTACCATAAGGTACTGAACAAACTCGGGGGTTTACAGGATTATTTTTTGATTGACAAAACCAAACCGATGCAATCAGGCTTTTTTTGGTACCATGTACCTGCGTTTGCAAAAAAAAAAAAAAAAAAAAACCTGCTATACAACCTTGGGTCTAAAGTTGCTTGGAAATGCCACAAAAAAAACTAAAAACTGCTTGAGCGCTAGGTAAACTTTGCGAATGACACGACAGATCACTTATCACCAAATTCTCCGTATCTCCAAAATTGTAAAGGAAAGAGCCACTCGCAAAAGAATCTCAGAGCAATGCTGTTCATTTGTGCTGTTATTAAAGCCAGCGATATTCAACGATATTCAATTTATTAAAAACATTTATGCGTTTCCAACAAATGAATGATGTAAACAACATCCTCACGAGTCATGAGAAAAATTAATCTCTCTCAAAAAGTATCCTACACTATCGCGCTGCGCTAAAGGACTTCCCGTATCAGCTCTGCTTATAAAGCGATCTAAAGCGATCCGCGATCTAAACCTGTTTACATTAAATAAGCCTGCTTGCGGTTCAACAGGTTCAAGCTTACGGATCTGTTGCTATGACAGCAAGTCCAGGGGCCTGTACCATGAAGGTAGCTGAACAAACTCGGAGTTACAGGATTAGTTTTGAGTTGACAAAACCAAACCGATGCAATCAGGCTTTATTGGTACCATGACGCAGCTCATCAACTTTCTCTGTCAACTCAGGCTTTGATCTTAAGCTATGATTACTCCACGAGCGCGTGCACATACCAAAGTGACGTTGGCACCGAACAACCAATCGCGTTCGATATGGATAGAGCGAGAGCGATACTTTCTTTCCGCGAGGAGCAAGAGATAATCATTCAGAATTACGATGAATTTAAATATGTAATACAAGCTCGAAACAATACAGTCTCTGCTGCCAAAGCAAGAGAAAACTGTTGGAGAAAGATTGCTGATTGTGTTAATGTGTAAGCTAAATAAATATGTTCTTTATTAATGTAAAATGATGTATATATAGGTTATGAATGTGTGTGTGAAATATAGCCTATATTTTTATAATATATAAAAAATGTGCATGTATATACTAATAAATATTAATATTCATTGATTTTTAGATGCAACTCCAAACGTTCTTGGCAGCTGATAAAGACAAAATATAAAAATATAATTCAAAGTAGCCTAGTAAGTATTTACACACAACACAACCTTTTATTATTTTTTTATTAACACTTGTTTGAGGCAAACCGAAAAAAGAGTGAAATTCAGAAAACCAGTGGAGGGCCACTCCTCCAGAATACACTGAGTTGGCTCTGATAGGAGTAAGGGACGGCCGATTATGGATGGGATTACAGACTGTACAATCTGACCCTGGTGCTGGCTCCTCTAAGCAAGTAACACTGGGTACGTGTGCGATACATTAATATTTTAAGTTTTAAATATGTCTGACTGTATGTTCTGCCTATAAACTGTATGTTCTGCTATAAGACCTATAGAGTAGACTCACACTAAGACTATAGAGTAATGCACACTAAGGACCTATAGAGCTAGACTGCACACTAAGAGCCTTAGAGCTAGATGCACACAAAGAGCTATAGAGCTGACTGCACACTAAAGACCTATAGTAGACTGCCACTAAGAGCTATAGACTGATGCACACAAGGAGCCTGACTGTGAGTGAGAGGCTCCACATTTAAAAAATAAATGCAACAGCTAGATTAAACTGATCTCAGTATGTGAACTTATTTAACCAAGTAACACTTTAGCATGAATATTTATTAATGCAACTTTTCACATAATATCTACCTGAACATTAAGGCTGGAAAGGACTTTCTATTAACATATTAATCTGCCTCATGTTCTCCCAGAGAAGTGGAGATTGCAACATGTATTGCTCCAATGACTCTGAATAAGATTAACCGAATAAAAAAAAAAGATTTAAAATAATGCTTAACATGTACTGTATTGTATAGTAGCTACATTTGTGAAATTTGCTTTTTGAAAGAAAAAAAAAACGTGATGTCACCCTATCAATATATTTTACCGGCAATATTATAAAAACCCTCTATTATGGACATGGTCAATACATGTCTGGGGAACACTATTAGTGTACTCCTGCAGAGCGAGGACCACCTTGCATCACCGATCGTGCAGGTATGTAGGCTACCACTTGCAAAAAAACGCAACGCAATACCATTTATGGTACAATAAGTGCATGAATTCGACGTGTTAAATTATTTATGTGCGGCTCAAGAAGTTCGCAAAGATAAGATATTCCTTCCGCAGAAAATCTGTATCTTTCATACAAGTAACTATCAGGAAAGGCAAGGGGATTTTGTCCGGCTAAAAACTCTCTCTACGATGTGCTCGTCTAACAATTTGCGCTGAGATGTCCACAGGATTTGAAAGAAAATGTAAAGCCATTATTGCAACAAACAGTGGGAATTAGTTACGTCACCTATATGTTTCTTTGCTCACAGCTGATTGGTCAAACTTCAGTCTGAGATCTCGAATCCAGAACTTAACCTGCCCCGGAGCAGGTTAGCCGTGCAGCGTAAGATACCATGGCAACGAACACGATTAAAGCCGAGCTACTTTCATAGTACCTAAAACCCAGGGTTGGCGGAAACTAAGCTGAAACATAGCTGGCTAGCCACCTAAACCGGCTTCATGGTACAGGCCCCAGGATGAGCTTCGAAGAACCAAATCAATCCAAGATCATGCCAAATCGGCAACAATCAAATCCAGCTAAGTGAGTTAGCAACATACAAAGAACGGGCCCCTGGTTTTGTCATGTGCTCCCCTTCTCATGTGTCTATGTTGTCATTAATTTATTGTCTTGATTGTTCACAGGTGTATCTTGTTTAGTGATTAGTCCATGTGATATATATAGCCCTCATGTTCCCATTATCTCTTATTATTCCCTGTTACCCATGAGTATCATCTTCAGTTTAGTTTTTGTTAAGATTATGAATTTATTTCAATAAAGTTGCACTTGGGTTCTTCTCACTTCAACTTGCCTCAGTGGATCTCTTACAATATGCAACAATTTAAAGTATTTATCATAATGAACTTTTAAATTACAGAAACAAATAATATCAGAAATATGTCTGTGCTGCTGTTGCTCATAAATGCTAGTAGTGAATTTGTACAACGAGGACATTGCCATTTCACTGGAAATAGAGCTCATGTCCAGTGTGTAGTTGTCACGGTGTGGGTTTTGTGTCTTGTTCCTTGTTATTGTGTGTTCTGTGATTCCCTGATTGTCATGTGATCCTGCCATGTGTCTTATCATTTGTTAATCGTCTGATCAGTTCACAGGTGTTCCTTGTCTCTTTGTCTTTGTTGAGGATTAAATGTTTTTAGTGTTGAATATCCCCATCGTTGTTCTTATTTCTGTTTCATTATTTGTTTTGTGGATTCACTGGAGGCAAGCTGGCAAGTGTTTAATTACAAACACTTAATCAAACACAAAACAGTTAAAGGGCATGGCATTAGCATGGCACGAAACACAAGAACAACGATATCACCCACACCATGACAGTAATGACTCGTGTCAATACTAGTTTCCAAATGTACGACCTAGGGATCTGAATGAGACCCATGTTGCTCCATCTTCTGAGTCCATTGTGCATCAGTGATCATTCTTCGCATTAAAATATTTTCTTTGCATCCAGATTGTTATTTCTGTGACTTAGAACACAATTCAAAGCAGGAATTAAAAACAAATTGTGGTAACACTTTAGAATAATGGTCCATAGTTAACAAGTAGCTATGCAGGAAGTAATAGGTAGTACTGCATTAACACCGAACTTTACCTTGTCATCCCGCAGGAACTACTAGTGATGTGGCCCATTATTCAAAAGTGAAAAACATGTTAACTCCTCACTAACTACTCAAGCGTTACCTTGTCATCCCACAGGAACTACTAGTGATGTGGACCATTATTCAAAAGTGAAAAACATGTTAACTCCTCACTAACTACTCAAGCGTTACCTTGCCATCCCACAGGAACTACTAGTGATGTGGCCCATTATTCAAAAGTGAAAAACATGTTAACTCCTCACTAACTACTCAAGCGTTACCTTGTCATCCCACAGAACTACTAGTGATGTGGACCATTATTCAAAAGTGAAAAACATGTTAACTCCTCACTAACTACTCAAGCGTTACCTTGCCATCCCGCAGGAACTACTAGTGATGTGGCCCATTATTCAAAAGTGAAAAACATGTTAACTCCTCACTAACTACTCAAGCGCTACCTTGTCATCCAGCAGGAACTACTAGTGATGTGGCCCATTATTTTAAAGTGAAAAACATGTTAACGATGGATGGGATGACAAGGTAACGCTTGAGTAGTTAGTGAGGAGTTAACATGTTTTTCACAAATAATGCAAGTTATTTAATTTTATATTTGACACATACTGTACAGGCTCTGTGAGGCACAAATACTCTAACAAACACTGTAATCTGGAAGATGTGGTTTTGCGCTTATCGCAACATGAATGCAGCCAATTTCTTCATTAAAGATGCAAATTGTTTTTGACAAGAGAACATCAATGTTTATATTCATATCCTAAAGAGAAGTCCTTCTCAGGCAGCTACTGTAACATAAAGGTAGGTCTTTGGAGTCTGAGATATATTGAACTGACACTCAATAGAGCTCATAATAGTGAACTAATCCAATCATGAGAGTGTCAGCATCACTTTCTAATTATTTAAGATAAAAAAAAAACCTGTCATTATTAGTATTATTCTATGTTTAAGTTTGAAATAAACAGAGAACATACGTCCATCCTTTGGCAAGAATAGTAGTCACAATCTCAACCTGTAGCTAATGTATTTGGGGGAATATAATATTCATAAACTGGTTTCCACAAAGAACCCATTTGAAGCACATGCTTCTGAAATGTTATGACCATGTTAAGAGTAAAACCCTTTTTAGACATGTTACTTTTGTGCAGTGCCGCTGCTTGCCCTGTCTCTTCCCCTCCTAAAGTTGGCTTTTTTTTTAATTTACTAAAGGCTACAATTTGTATTTTATTTTCAATATGTACACATTCATTATTAATCCTGTGTGTAACATGATGAAATGAAAACGGCTTTGTTCATGTTTCTTGTCCCCTCACAATGACAGTAGCCTAAACTATTACACTAGGCTAACCTACATGTTACATAGGCCTATTTTCAGTTCAAAATGGCGAAATTAGACAAAACTATATTAGTTTGCCTTATTATTTTTTGTAATTCTTGACAGACAACATTTATGACCTATAAAAACTGTCAAATATATAAAGTTAAGTTTAGCTACTTACATCTTATCTTGCACTTGACCGACTGAAGCGTCGAGTTGCACTGTTAAAATTCGCGCTCAGCGTCTGTGAACATAAAGCCCGCCTACTTTGATTTGATTGGTCATCACAAATAATGTGACATTGACGAGCACTGACAGACCAATGAGGCTCAGATCATAGACTCAGATGAACACACACACACACACACCCTGTTTCTGACGTGCTCTCTGCTCAGCTGCGGATTGAAGATGAAGAACGCGTTGAATCTGATTATAACAAGAAGTTTGATGATTGATTTTTCATTAGGCTATTTTTGGTGCCCCCTCCGCACTTGGTGCCCTACGCACAGCGCGTGATACCAAGGAACTACCTTTGTACTAAATTACCTATTACTTACTGCTTAGTTAATATTGCTTCCATATTAGTTAATAGAATAAGTTCGGTGTTAATGCAGTACTACCTATTACTTCCTGCATAGCTACTTGTTAACTACGGACCATTATTCTAAAGTGTTACACAATTTCCTAATCCTAAGGCACTCTTCTTGAAAATCTTTCAAAGCACACACTAAAATGCCATGGCATACTGGTTGAGAAACACTGCCGTAGGCTATGGTTCAATGAACTTTACTTTGAGAAGTAGCTCACCTACTTTTATGTTTGTTCTGAGGTTGCTACACATAATTTGTGTATATATATTTGTGCTTCTGATCAGATATTAAAGCGAGTTCAAACAAACAAACAAATTTGTACTTATTCCCTCACCCAATGAGAATCGATAAGAGAATCGATAAGGAATCGGATCGATAAGCAATATCGATAATGGAAGTGGAATCGTTAAATTTTTATCAATTCCCAACCCTAGCTATAAAAGGGTCATTTCAAAATGTGGCCATCAACAAATTTCATTGAAAGTCAAAATTTAAAGCAAATCTCCACCAATCCTGACAGCACAGGGCTTGTTCGAATTGTCGAGATGCACTCTATCAACGATATGAATTTTCAACGATATTCAATTTTTGTTGGGATTTCACCAAGTTATTAGCAAAAAACCACAGGGCACGATTCAAAATGGCGGCCGCCATTGAAGGTCACACCCCCTTGTACAAATTCGCTCATAACTCAAAAACGAAAACTCCCTGCGCGCTCAAATTTGGATGGTAAGGACCGCTATGGGGCCTTGATCGAAATCTATCGTCGCAGGCCTCGGGAGCTCCCCGTATCCGCGAGACTCCTGACTTTGAACGGCCATAACTCCCGGCCCCAAATGCCCACCAACACCGGGATGGTCTCGTTCCACAGTACTATCTAAGCTCCGAGTTTAAGAATTTTTCGCCTTCTCGTTCCCGAGTTATAAGTAAAAAACCAAATCCCCCTTCATTCATTAATTCATTCACTTCAAAGGCTGTAATACCACTTTTGTCCAATAGAGGGAGCAGGATTAGGCATCATTTTTAAACTTTTTATCAGCTTTCAGCATTGGCTAACAAACAAATGCTTAAAGCCCGACTCTGACAAGTCGAACATTTTTGCGTTTCCAACAAATTAATGATGTAAACGACATCCTCACGAGTCATGAGAAAAACGATATCTCTCAAAAAGTATCCTACACTATCGCTGTTACATGCTTAAGAATGTTTAAATGGGATGACTACGTAACACTAATATGAGATGTTGTAGACGCTATGTGTGGCATGGCAAGAACAACCGGAACATCACAAAAGTAGTTATCAAGTTGCTTTTATTAGTGCAGACGGACAAGGTTACAGAAAAAGTAGAATATTAAAGAAACAAAACAAGAATGTCGCCAAATCAATGAAATGAATAAAAGCAAAAATCCCCATAGCTTTGACCCCAGTGGTTACTCTGTCTACCAAAAGAAAATGCAGAAACAAAACTTAATTCTTCAGCGTATGACGACGCCTTAGATACACTGCTCTAACTAAAACAAACAAAAATTACAATTGATGGCGATCATTCTTTGAACTAACTAACACCAAAAAAATCCTAACTATCAATATCACATAACATAGCTCTGAGATCAATCAAAAGACTTACAGGCGGCCATGGGCAACTGGAACGATCATTGCAGTCTCTTTACGGTTCTCATGTCAGCATGTGATACAAACAGATACAGCGGCACAAAGTAGCCTATGTTACCCGGGCTACTCGCAATGCGTCTCTCTAGGTTTAACAGTAGCCTATCTAACACAACCGTCCCCAGCTCGGCAACGCTAGATCAACAAAACCCACAGCAACACAAACAAGGACACGAACTGGCTGATCGGCTTAGCAACAACAGGTGTGAGTGAGGGCTGCCACTGATCCCTCACTGCTGACGACTGGTAAAGTGCCGGCACTCCAGCTGATTGGTCGCGCCCCGATCGTGATGTCGAGCATCTTGATGCCACAAGTATGACGGACAGCCAGATTATCCAATGATCGCACCCTAAAAGAAAACTTACGAACACAAGAAAGAAAACACAATACAAACACAAGTGGAACGTAACACTTCCCCTCTTTAAAAAAAAAAACTGTGAATGACCAATCACACAGTTTTTCTCATTTTGGTAGTTATGTTTTCTTTTGCCACAACCTTTATCCTTAGACTCTAGACAAAGCATCAGCAATTATGTTCTCCGAACCTTTTTTATGTTTAATAATCAAATGGTACCCTTGCACAATCAAAGACCAGCGCATCAATCGCTGATTATGATTGTACATACGAGCCAGGAACACCAAAGGGTTATGATCAGTTTACACATTTACAGGTAGATTGCTTGAACTTACATAGACATCAAAGTACCGTAGAGCCAACAACAAAGCCAAAGTCTCCTTCTCGATGACAGAATAGTTCAATTGATGCTTGTTGAACTTGCGTGAGAAGTAGCACACTGGGTGATCAATACCATAGAGATCTTCTTGAATCAGCACGGCTCCAGCACCAACCGAGCTCGCATCGATTTCCATGCTGAAAGATTTCGTCACATCAGGAGCTGTCAAAACAGGGGAACTACATAATAAAGCTTTGATGTTATCGAAAGCACTTTGACATTCATTGTTCCACACAAAACTACGGGATGGACTCAGAATGGACGTTAACGGGTTGGCTACAGTCGAGAAATTTTTGCAGAAATTTCGGTAATAACCGGCCATTCCCAAAAATCTGCGAAGGCTCCTTACGCGTAGTAGGAGCGGGAAACTCTTGAATGGCAATCACTTTCGCCTCCACCGGCTTTACCTGTCCCTGCCCCACTTCTTTTCCCAAATAGGTGATGGTGGCTTGACCAAATTCACATTTGGCAAGATTTAACGTCAGCGACGCTTTCTCCAGTCGATCAAACACCTCTCTTATTGTGGAAATACCAAATACGCGTTGCAGTTCCGGACATTCGCAAGCACGATGTTAATAAGTCTCTGAAACGTCGCTGGTGCATTACGCATGCCGAACGCCATAACGCAATATTGCATGAAGTAATCTTGGGTCACAAAAGCGGAGATATCTGATGCACGAGACGTCAAAGGTACTTGCCAATAACCTTTTAGTAAATCTAGTTTACTAACATATTTAGCTGATCCTAGGTTGTCCACACAGTCCTCCATATGAGGTAGTGGAAAACAATCAGGAACAGTCACCACGTTCACCTTCCGGTAATCCGTACAAAACCTAGCGGACCCATCACTTTTTGTCACAAGTAAGCACGGAGAACTCCACGGACTGAAACTCTGCTTGGCCAGCCCATTTTCACGCAAGTACTCAACCTCTGCATTCATCACGGAACGTTTTACAGTATTTACTCTATAAGCGTGCTGCTTAATAGGAACGGCGTTGCCTACATCGATGTCATGCTGTAAAACTGTGGTACACGAAGGAATGTCACTAAACAATGATGGAAAATCATTTATTAACTTTTCAATGTCTTTTCTATGTGACTCAGGTAGATGAAGCAAACAAGAAGTCAAATCCGCCAACACCTCAGAATTCGTTAACCTCGCACATTGCTGATACATATGTCGCATCAATACTCCATCCTCACTGTCATGCGTAGCAGTCAAGTCAACCACCTGACACGTAAAAGCAGCAGCAGACGTTGCAGGAACAGATTCCTCCGGTGCATCATCTAGTGACGCCCCTCTCGTATGAAACGCCTTTAGCATATTGATATGACATACACGAGATTTCTTTCTGCGATCAGGAGTACGAATCAAGTAATCGGTATCACTCATTTTCTTTATCACTTCATATGGACCTGAGAAACGTGCAGACAAAACAGAATCAACCATGGGTAGTAAAACTAATACCTGGTCTCCTTCCTCAAAGTGACGTGGAACAGTTTTACGGTCGAACCGACTCTTCATTGATATCTGCGCATTCTGCAAAGATGTTCTTGCTATCTCACAAGCTGTATGCAAGCGCTCACGAAATTTACTCACATAGTCAAGTACAGTAACTTTACCACTTGTCTCATGGGATAACATGTCCTCCTTAAGCATCTTCAAGGGACCCCTCACGGTATGTCCGAATACAAGGTCAGCAGGACTAAATCCTAAACTATCCTGCACTGCTTCCCTAGTAGCGAACAACACTAAAGGAATTCCCTCATCCCAATCTTTTCCCGTTTCCATGCAATACCGGCGCAGCATAGCTTTCAACGTCTGGTGGTATCGTTCCAAAGCTCCTTGACTTTCTGGGTGGTAAGCACTCGAAACTCTATGAGAAATCTTGAGAGTTGTTAACACTTGTGCAAAAAGCTTAGACAAAATGTTAGTACCCTGGTCAGATTGTACCACCTTCGGTAACCCGAACATTGAAAAGAATTTTATCAATGCATTACTGATCACAGGCGCTGTAATTTTCCTCAGCGGCACCGCTTCGGGAAAGTGTGTCACTAAGCACATTATGGTTAACAAATATTGGTTGCCACTTCTCGATTTAGGCAACGGACCCACACAGTCAATCATGACATGCTCAAAAGGTTCACCTATGGCTGGAATAGGGACCAACGGTGCGCGTGGAACCACTTGGTTTGGTTTACCTGAAAACTGGCATGTCTGACACGTTCTGCAGAATCTCGTGACATCTGACTTCATTCGAGGCCAAAAGAAATGTCTTAGTATCCGATGATACGTTTTCTTAATACCTAAATGCCCTGCCAAGTCATAATAATGCGCTAAAGAAAGTACCATTGACCGATAACAGACAGGAATGACAAACTGGCTTACAGAAGTCCACTCCCAGTCACTTGATAAATCCGCACGCCACCAGCGCATCAGCAATCCGTCCTCTAAGTAGTACGCAGTTTTTCTCTCCTTCGCAACTGCTAAAGGAAGCACAGAAGAAAAACATTTTCGCAGAGTAAAATCTTCTCCTTGAGCAGCGATAATCTTTCCTCGAGTCACCTGCAGTTTAAGATGATCAGATTCCAAAACAATAGCCTTGTTATTTGGCTTACCTTCATTAACCAACAAAGTGTCATTCATAAATCAGAATCAGAATCAGAAAGAGCTTTATTGCCAAGTGTGCTTGCACACACAAGGAATTTTCTTTGGTACTGAAGCTTCCAGTGCACATATACAGATACAAATACAACAAGAAACAGTAATACAAAATCTAAAAATAAAATTATAAAAAAAATATATATATATATATATGAAAATACTATAAAATATAAAATATAAGGCCACGGTTGGGTTTAGTCAGAATAAACATTTTCGGATTATGAACATATATACAGTATTTTGAATAGTATGAATAAATATAAATATAAATAACCTGAGTTTAGGAGATATTGCACTAAACAGTGGGGGTATTGCACTTAAAGGCATATGCCTTGGGAGATATGTTAACTGTTCAGGAGGGAAATGGCCTGTGGGAAGAAACTGTTCCTGTGCCGAGATGTTCTTGTGGCCAGTGATCTGAGTCTCCGTCTTGACGGTAACAGTTCAAACAGGTGGTGTCCAGGGTGAGTGGAGTCTGTGATGATTTTACCTGCTCTCTTCCTCACTCTGGAAGAGTACAGGTCCTGGAGGGTTGGCAGGGGGGCACCAATGATCCTCTCTGCAGTCCGGACTGTCCGCTGTAGTCTCATGATGTCTGATTTGGTAGCTGAACCAAACCAGACAGTGATGGAAGTGCATAGGACAGACTCGATGACGGCTGAGTAGAACTGAATCAGCAGCTCCTGTGGCAGGTTGAACTTCCTCAGCTGGCGAAGGAAATACAGTCTCTGCTGGGCCTTTTTCACAATGGAGTCAATGTGATTGTCCCACTTCAGGTCCTGAGAGATGATAGTGCCCAGGAACCTGAATGACTCCACTGCTTCCACAGTGCTGTTCATGATGGTGAGTGGGGGGAGTGCTGGGCTGTTCCTCCTGAAGTCCACGGTCATCTCCACTGTTTTGAGCGTGTTCAGCTCAAGGTTGTTATAACTGCACCAGACAGCCAGCTGTTCAACCTCCAGTCTGTAAGCAGACTCGTCACCGTTTCGGATGAGACCGATGACAGTGGTGTCGTCTGCAAATTTCAGGAGCTTGACAGTGGGGTCTTTAGAAGTGCAGTCGTTAGTGTACAGGGAGAAGAGCAGTGGGGAGAGAACACACCCTTGGGGGGCGCCAGTGCTGGTGGTGAGAGTCCTGGATGTGTGTTTCCCCAGTCTCACGAGCTGCTGCCGGTCCGTCAGGAAGCTGGAGATCCACTGACAGATCGAGGATGGAATGGAGAGCTGGGTCAGTTTGTCTGTGAGTAGATCAGGCATGATGGTATTGAAGGCCGAACTGAAGTCCACAAAGAGGATCCTTGCATAAGTCCCAGGTCTGTCGAGATGTTGCAGGATATAATGCAGTCCCATGTTGACTGCATCATCCACAGACCTGTTTGCTCTGTAAGCAAACTGAAAAGGATCCAGCAGGGGTCCAGTGATGTCCTTCAGGTGGGCCAACACCAGTCTTTCAAACGACTTCATGACCACGGACGTGAGAGCGACAGGTCTGTAGTCATTAAGTCCAGTGATTTTGGTTTTTTTGGGGACCGGAATGATAGTGGAGCGTTTGAAGCAGCAGGGAACTTCACATTGCTCCAATGATCTGTTGAAGATCTGCGTGAAGACCGGGGCCAGTTGGTCAGCGCAGGCTTTTAGACAAGCAGACGAGATGCCGTCTGGGCCTGAGGCTTTCCTAGTCTTCTGTTTTTTGAAGACTCGGCTCACGTCCTCCACACAGACCTTAAGCTCAGGTTGGATGGCAGGAGGGGGGAGAGGAGGGGGTGTAGGAGGTGATGGTGGATGTGTGAACTGCAGGTCAGAGCCGGTGAGAGGTGTGAATGAGGGCTTTTCAAACCTGCAGTAAAATGAGTTTAAATCATCAGCCAGGTGTGGATTGTCCACAGATCGGGAGGATGGTGACTTGTAATTGGTGATGTTCTTCAGGCCATTCCAGACTGATGATGGGTCGTTGGATGAAAACTGGTTTTTTCAGCTTTTCAGAGTAGGCTCTTTTAGCAACTCTGATCTCCTTTGTCAGTCTGTTCTTGGCATGGTTATACAAGATTTTATCCCCACTTTTGTGAGCATCCTCTTTGGCATGACGAAGCTGTTTGAGTTTCCCAGTAAACCATGGTTTATCATTGGTGAATGATAAGAATGTCCTGGTAGGAATGCATGTATCCTCACAGAAACTGATATATGATGTAACAGTATCTGTGAGCTCATCCAGATCGTTGGTAGCAGCTTCAAAAACAGTCCAATCAGTGCAATCGAAGCAGGCCTGTAGATCCTGCTCTGCTTCATTAGTCCATCTTTTTACAGTCCTTATTACAGGTTTAGCTGATTTCAGTTTCTGCCTGTAGGTCGGTATAAGATGAACCAAACAGTGATCAGAGAGCCCCAAAGCTGCTCGTGGAACGGAGTGATACGCATTCTTTATTGTGGTGTAACAGTGGTCCAGTATATTACTGTCTCTTGTGGGACATGTAACGTGCTGTCTGTATTTTGGAAGTTCACGGGAAAGATTTGCTTTGTTAAAATCCCCTAGAATTATTAAAAGAGAGTCTGGGTACCTTTGTTCCGTTTCGGCTATTTGTTCAGCCAGCTGTTGTAGTGCCGCGCTCACGCACGCGTCTGGAGGGATGTAAACATTCACGAGAATGAAAGAGGAAAACTCCCGTGGCGAGTAGAAAGGTTTACAGTTTATGAAGATCGCCTCTAAATTAGGAGAGCACATCTTCTTCAGTGTTGTTACATCTGAACACCAACTTTCGTTAATGTAGAAACACAATCCACCACCTCTCGTCTTCCCCGTTAGCTCCGCGATGCGATCCGCTCGGAACAGCTGGAAGCCCGGCAGATGTATTGCGTTGTCCGGTATGGCTTCACTTAGCCAGGTTTCAGTGAAGCACAGAGCAGCAGAGTTTAAAAAATCCTTGTTAATCCGGGTGAGGAGGAGAAGTTCGTCCATTTTGTTAGGAAGGGATCGGAGATTCGCAAGATGAATACTAGGGAGTGCAGTGCGCAGGCCGCGCTCGCGGAGTTTCACCAGCGCGCCCGCTCGCTTTCCTCGTTTGCGTTTGAGCGCGCGTTTGAACAACAGCGCTGCCCCTCCGACGAGAATGTCCAGCAAAACGTCTGAATTATCAAAAACTGTAGAAAAGTTATCTGGTGTGTGTTTCCTAATGTCCAGTAGTTCGTCTTTGGTGAAGCTGATAGGAAAATAATGACTAAACACAGGACAAACAAACAAAAACAACACAATAACTGGAGAGCTCCGCACCGAGGCAGCCATCCGCGGCGCCATCTTGATCTTGAAAAGTAGGTGCCATAAAAGTTGTAGACAAATGATCTGCATCAGCAAACTTACGAGTCTGAGCTCGGGTCACAGCACAAACAGGGAAAATTTCAGAAAACTTCTGTGATAATTCATCAGTGGGATCAAACAGAACAGGCTTATCACAAGGTTCTAACAGTGGCACAATTTTTCCACCTGCTATATCATTGCCCAGAATGAAATTCACTCCATGCACTGGCAAACTTTCACGCACTCCCACCTTCACAAGTCCAGAAAACAAATCTGACTTTAGATAGATTTGATGCAACGGAACCTTTATAGTGCTCATTTCAAGTCCCTGCACTAACACATGACTATCACAAAAGGTACGTTCAGAGAACGGCAATGTAGCTGCTACTATAAATGATTGCATCGCACCCGTATCACGCAACATAGTCACTTTAACCGGTTCTTCCTGCTGATCACTGACAGATACAAACCCTTCCACCAGAAAAGGCTTGTACATAGCATGTAATAAATCACAACTCTCACAGTCAAAATTATCAACAGTCTTCACAAAAGCAACGCTTTTAGTACCGACATTCTGCTCTTTCTCTTTGCGTTTTAGAGCAAGACAGTCGGCAATAAGATGCCCCGGCTTGTGACAGTAAAAACACTCTCTCCCGTCCCTGGCTCTTACAGTCATTTTCGAACGCGACTGGTCTTTCGGAACAGCAGGGATATGCGTAACCTTCTCAGTACAAGCAGAAGAAAAAACATTCTTGTGAGTCAGCGCGAACTCATCAGCACAAACAGACGCCTATGATAATGATGTCACCTTCTGTTCGTTTAGGTAAACAACAATTCGATCAGGAAGACAACCTTTGAATTCCTCCAACAAAATCAACTCACGTAACCCCTGAAAATCTGTTACTTTATTCGATGTGCACCACCTGTCAAACAACAGAGACTTTTCTCTAGCAAATTCAACAAACGTCTGAGTTGAACATTTACTATGACTCCTAAATCGCTGCCTGTATGCCTCTGGCACGAGCTCATAAGCCCTCAAAATTGCTGTTTTAACGACATCATAATCCAGGCTATCTTCCGGAACATCACAAAAGTATAACCGGAACATCACAAAAGTAGCAATCAAGTTGCTTTTATTAGTGCAGACGGACAAGGTTACAGAAAAAGTAGAATATTAAAGAAACAAAACAAGAATGTCGCCAAATCAATGAAATGAATAAAAGCAAAAATCCCCATAGCTTTGACCCCAGTGGTTACTCTGTCTACCAAAAGAAAATGCAGAAACAAAACTTAATTCTTCAGCGTATGACGACGCCTTAGATACACTGCTCTAACTAAAACAAACAAAAATTACAATTGATGGCGATCATTCTTTGAACTAACTAACACCAAAAAAATCCTAACTATCAATATCACATAACATAGCTCTGAGATCAATCAAAAGACTTACAGGCGGCCATGGGCAACTGGAACGATCATTGCAGTCTCTTTACGGTTCTCATGTCAGCATGTGATACAAACAGATACAGCGGCACAAAGTAGCCTATGTTACCCGGGCTACTCGCAATGCGTCTCTCTAGGTTTAACAGTAGCCTATCTAACACAACCGTCCCCAGCTCGGCAACGCTAGATCAACAAAACCCACAGCAACACAAACAAGGGCACGAACTGGCTGATCGGCTTAGCAACAACAGGTGTGAGTGAGGGCTGCCACTGATCCCTCACTGCTGACGACTGGTAAACAGAGCCATTTAAAGTGCCGGCACTCCAGCTGATTGGTCGCGCCCCGATCGTGACGTCGAGCATCTTGATGCCACAAGTATGACGGACAGCCAGATTATCCAATGATCGCACCCTAAAAGAAAACTTACGAACACAAGAAAGAAAACACAAGACAAACACAAGTGGAATGTAACAATCGCGCTGCACTAAAAGACTTCCCGTATCAGCTCCGCTTATGAAGCCGCGATCTAATCCTGTTAACATGAAATAAGCCTGCTCGCGAGCAGGTTCAAGCTAGCGCACCTGTTGCTATGACAGCAAGTCCAGGATGAGCGTCGAAGAACCAAACAATCCAAGATCATGCCAAATCGCCAACAATCAAATCCAGCTAAGTGAGTTAGCGACATACGAAGAACGGGCCCCTGGAGCGTGTTATTTGTTTTGCAAAAATCCACAGCTCCCGGATGATCGGGTCCAATCAGCGCAGGGGTGTGTGAAATCTGACTGTCAATCACAGATCGGGCACACGCCACCCCTCGTGCACGTTACAATCACATGCACACGCAGTTCACACAGTAGTGTGTTCACACAGTAACGAAGTTCACACAGTAACGAAGAGTGATGGCCGAAAAGCTCATTTCGAGTATGAGACGGATGCATTCACAGAAAATCTGGTGCACACGCACTGACGAGCTTGAACTCGGTGGGAGGGTATTCGTTGATAGTGGTGGAGGGGCATGAGGATTGTAAACATTCAAAATTTTGCCTAAATCCACTCGATCTGCCAGATTTGCCGACTGCAGCTTTAAGGCAATGGGTTTCCTCAATTTTTTTAAGTTACGTCAAATGATCACTTTACGGTGTAGGCTAAGCCTTTCAGTATAGTGAATTTAAAACATTTAGATTTTGACACCATAAAATTATTATCTTATTACATTTAGAGCACTGCAAATCAGGATTTCGTAATCTGGAAAAGTTTGTATCTCAGAGGGTGATCCAATTAAATGTTGCTTTGAAAACTAGCATAAAAGATCAGAAATATCTTTCAGATCAAGCAAACAACATGCTTTGCAAATATTTAAAACATTCAAAGCGTCTTAAAGTATTGACTGTACATATTTTTTCATATTTAGAGTGCATCCTATTACGTTTCCTAATAATTTAGGTATGGGTTTCCTGTTCATGTGTATAATATATATATATATATAAAAAGCTATGTAAAGTATCTGGTCAGGTTTTTGGGAATATGTATTCAATAATTAATAATTCATAAGTAATAATTATTCATACGGGTTTGAACCAGATAACTATACATGTTAAATCGCTAAAAGAGGGGATAATATGTTACCTGCATCTGCATTTATTAACCACAAAGGATTATAATCAACTGCATATGTACACATATTTTCCAGACAGGTTAAAATGAGCTCAATTGTATATCAATCCTCAATCCCAACGGTTTATAATTAAATATTAATATATCAATGATGTCTAACATAAATAACTCCTAATGGAATTAATTAATTACCGAATAATCTGTTCGCCAGCGAACTGACCTTACGGTCTTTCATTAACCCTCAAGGAAAGTTATCCTGATAACTAGGAAGGCAGGCTATCTTTCTGGCCGCGAAAAACAGCCTCCCTGTTCTATAAACAAAATACTATTTAAAGTATCTTTAATTTGTAAAGCACGTTGCTTTGGATCGCAACATTCAAGGGACTTGTACATGAGCGACACAGACAGTCAACCAAATGAATAATGTATTTAATAAAGGAGTACACTACGTATACGGTTACTAACGTTACATGGGATAGATGTATATACAACAGGGACGTTTCTAGGATTTTCATTTTAGGGGGGCTAAGCCCCCAATGATGGTATGAAAAAAAAATAACACTTTAGTTTTTAGGGTCTAATGCTCACTTTCATTACGATGCAATGGCAGGGTTTTATAATCACTGTAGTCCAGAACTTGAGGCAGGTGAGCTAGGGGGGTTCGGGGTTCCCCCGAGAAAATTTTGATTTCTCTGAACTATTATTTGCATTTTAAGATGTTTTGAAGGCAAAAAAAATTGGATAACAACAGCTTTAAAACCATGTCAGTGGGCAGCTGATTATTTTTCTCTCTTCATCAGCATCACACTCTTTTTCTCTTCGTTTTTCTCTCTTGCCCTGTCTCTCTCCCTCCTAAAGCTGAACTTTGACGTATATAGGCTTTTCATTTTTGTCTGTCAGTGAAGAAAGTAAACATAGGGTCAACTGATGATTGATTTTGCCTATGAATCATTTTCTCAGACATGTTAATTTACTGAAAACTACTAGGTAACTAAGTTTATTAAATTAATTCACATTAAAGGCTACACATTCATTATTGATCTTATGCCTAATACAGGGCTTTATAATCAAAGATGTCCTAAATTTGAGGTTTGCAGGGGTTCAAATTTTTTATTTCTCTGATATGTGCATTTCAAGACATTTGAAGACCAAAAAAAAGGGATAAGAAATAGCTTTAAAACCATTTCTACCAGAAAGA
Organism: Chrosomus eos; assembly: GCA_036326025.1. Classification (NCBI taxonomy): domain Eukaryota; kingdom Metazoa; phylum Chordata; class Actinopteri; order Cypriniformes; family Leuciscidae; genus Chrosomus; species Chrosomus eos. The sequence goes on along the minus strand of CM070829.1, from coordinate 38,931,098 downwards.
CTCGGGAGAGAAGATACTGTACAATTATGCATTTTATTAACAGCTCAGCAAGCCATATATGCAATAAAGTTCTTTGGCGTAGGCCCCGTCCATAACTAGCGATCCGAGGGTACGGATTCTGCATATCCTGCCTGAAGATGAAGGCTGGGGCGCAGCCGACCCCCCTTTGGGGTATTGGAAGGGACCGACCTGGTGGTGGTGGGAAGGATGGAGCGAAGACCGTCTTGGTGGAGGTGGGGAGGATGGTGGTAAGTGAAAGCGTCGGCATCTGCGAACTCAGACAAGTGTAAGTAAGGATCTTTTATACTTCACGTATTAGAACGCGATTGGATAGATGAGAAGGTAATGAATGACGTAACAATTGAGTCTTCCTGGCAGAACTTACGCTACGCTTTCATTTCTACCAGGAAGACTCGGGAGAGAAGATACTGTACAATTATGCATTTTATTAACAGCTCAGCAAGCCATATATGCAATAAAGTTCTTTGGGTAAATGGTAAATGTAAATGGATAACATTGTGATCCGATCTACCAATCGGTGCTCGACATACTGCCTTGTATGCGTCGGCCACCGATTTGGTTGACCGGTGAACAAATCAGAAGGTCCCTTAAATGCATTAAGCCCTATAAAGCACCAGGTCCAGATGGCCTTAGAGGAAGAGTTTTAAAGACATGTACAAATGAATTAACTGACCCCCTAACAAAATTATTTCAGTTTTTATTAGACTTACAAATCATACCAAATGCATGGAAGTTATCATTTATACGACCTCTTCCGAAAAAAGTGAGAGCAAAAAATTTAGAGGACTTTCGTCCTGTGGCTCTGACATCTATACTCGCTAAAAGCATGGAAAGAGTAGTTAGCCACCACCTTAAACCATACATATCAGAGCAATTAGATGTACTGCAATTTGCATACAAATCACAAAGAGGGACAGAGGATGCCATGCTCACCATGGTCGATACAATTGCTAGCCATCTACAACGAGCAAAGGCTTATGTGCGTGTTCTTTTTATTGATTATACCGCTGCCATTAATACCATGCAGATACATTTGCTCCTGGAACGTCTCCTGGTTCTAGGTGTAAATGGGAGAATAGTTCACTGGATAAAGAACTTTTTAACAAATAGACCACAGCAAGTTTGTGTTAGGAGGTTCAAATCAGATATTATGTTTTTAAATACGGGGGCACCACAAGGATGTGCCCTGTCACCTCTTTTATTTTCTGTTTATACAGGTGGTGTAAGAGTGCAGCATGAGAATTATAAATTATATAAATATGCAGATGATATGGCACTTGTGGCACTTTTATGGAAAGACTGTGTACATTTTGAGTACGAGGAGAAGGTTTTGGAACTAGAAAAATGGTGCGAGGCAAGTTCCTTATTGATAAATGTAAGTAAAACAAAAGAGTTGATTTTAAATTATTCAGAGCCTCTAACAGAATTAATGTTATGTGATCAAACAGTTGAAATCGTGAAGACTTTTAAGTATTTGGGAACTATGATTGACTGTAAATTGAATTTCTCTGATAATGTTAACCTTATTTGTAAGAAAGCAAATCAAAGGTTATACCTGCTAAGGAAGTTGAGAGAATTTTCGGTAAGTCAGGATGTTCTGCAAAGAGTTTATATAAGTCTAATTGAGAGTGTCTTAGGGTATAATATAACTGTGTGGTTTGGACGAGTTACATCTGTGAATAAAGTAAAATTAGATAGAATTACAAGAGTAGCAGGAAAAATTGTAGGATCGAAACAAAAAACAGTCGCACAGTTATATCAAATTGCTGTTCAAAGGAAAGCTTTAATTATATCAAGAGACATAACACACCCATTGAATCATGTTTTTGAATTACTGCCATCACGTCGTCGCTATAGAACACCAAAAGCGACTGAAGCGATTTATAAACAAACTTTTGTACCAAATGCAATAAGTCTTTTGAATAAGAGGAGCTAAATGTGAATATTGTAAATTTTTATGTATGTGTATTGTTAATTGTTTTGTGATTGCATGGCGAGACCAAAGACCAATTTTCAGCCAAGGCTGAACAATAAAGTACTACTAAACTAAACTACTTAACTAAACTAGGCCACGCATAGACGAGGTTCGCTGAGCCGCTAGTGCTACGCATACCGAAATGCGCATAGAAGAGCCACTAGGCTGCGCAAAGCCGGGCCCCTAAGGACCATATTGCCAGCGAGACGCAAGGGCGAATTATTGTAGCTGAGACTATCGCCAGATAGAAAAAGCATGACACCACCACCAGTAGTTGCATAGGAATTTAACTGAATCGTTACTGCAGAACTTGCTGAGCTTCGAGAATGATCTTTAGATCGGGTCTTATGTAAGACTCAAATGCAGAGGAAGACCATCTGCCCAGGATCTTGATAGCAGCGGTAGAAACGCCACGTTCCGCTGCTGTAGTGGCTGCACCAATCCTGAATGGAATGACCAGTATACTGGGAGGGAGATAGACTGTGGCTTTTGAGGACAGAAACTGATGAGTCCTGAACCAGCTTAGAGAGGAGTGCTCCGTTAGTTAGGATAAATAGAGGGGAATTTAATCATAGATGAGAAGGGACAGAATTTATCACTAATTTATAAATGATAATGTGATACAGAGCCTTGAGAGTCATTCTTAGAGTTCTTAAGAAAGCGAGTAAATTGGTTGAAAAACTTAAATCAGAAGAGACCATGGGGAAAATCGGAGTATTTAGCTCCTGGAGTAAATCCCCTGGATGCATGAGCCATGAAAGCTGTAACAGACACAGCTACAATCTGAATACAACAATAAGAAAAGAGACCATTGCGGATGGAAGGTAATAAAAGGGGGTTGGATGGATTTGCTTTTCTAACTTACTTGGTGTGTAATGTTGCCGTTTAAGCATAACCAACACCTGCAAGGTTACAACACTCAAAGTTCAAGCAATTGGAGAATTCCATTAAAGGAATTGCTTTTTAAAGACTACAACAACGCTGAGAGGAGCTAAACGACATTCCTCCTGGGTTAGTGCCTCACAACCCTAATTTGCATGAAACTGCCCACGGACATGATTTATAGATTATCGAGACATAGGCCATAAGCCAATCAGTGACTAAAGATAGCTACGCATGAGCTACATAATTCATCAACGACCATTTGGAATATTGTCTATGTGTTGACACTTCTTGAGTCTCCATCTTGTATGATTCCGATTGAACAAAGCGAAAAGTTTTCAAATTGTCGGTGAGAGGTAATCGAAGCTGCATAATCTCTGTTAGAGGAGGGCCGGGTGATGGATCCGGGTTGCTGAAGGGCGAAGCCGTCTGAAAGCCTGGAATGAAGAGTGACAGCGCGTAGCTATGGCTTTGCAGTGGGCAGGAATGAGCGCAAACTTAATTATAAATTGAAGACGATTGATAGCCAAACTAACGTCTCAGGAATGGCATGATCGCCTAATAATAAGATCTGCCTTGATAACAACCATGCTTCGTTAGTACAACGATATAATGTTTTGCGACCACGTCAAATCCCAAAGGATGCTAACGACCGCTATGGGATGATTTTTGTGAAGAGCGGACGAAACAAGATTGAGTGAGCTTAGAAGATTCATCTGGCCTTTACTGATCCAGATATCTGAATCTGAGATTGGCCAAGCACCCTTTATCAATTTTTTTTTTTTTTTTTTTTTTTTTAAACGACTAAATCTGACTTCTGAATATGGTACTTACCTGAAGTAAGGTGACGGTTTTCTGTCAAGAAGCTACTATCATTACCTAAATGATACTTGATTTGTTAATTTTTTTGAGTGTAGAATCCTTTTCTCAGATGTGCAGCATATGCCTGACATGGCTCCCAGTTGCTCTTTGCAGAAATAGCCCCATTCATGGCTGGCAGATTGCTGGCCACAACAAACAGTTTAGTCTTGAATAGAAAGATACATGAACATGTAAATCATACAGTTGAGCAAAGACAATGTCCCTCGAGTCTCCTTCACTGATTAGTTCTGGTGATTGGAATGACTTAATAAAACTAATATGACTGTTAGTTCTAAGGAGATAGCGGTGTTTTTTTTTTTTTTTTTTTTTTGGCTAAGTACATGTTGTCTTTGAACGGAGCATCCTTACTCTGTATTTCTCTGTACATTAATGTGGAAATATTCATCACAAACACATAGATTAAGTAGTCACCAGGAAAGGTTGAGTATCACAGCAATTGAACACATTTTCTAATATTGAAGATCTAATTTAAGTATTAAGGTACTTGTTATATGAATTAAGTAGGCCTAAATATGTTTTTAAAAAAAAGTTGTTTGTGAATTACAACACTTGTAATAACTGCCATTGTAGAGATATCCACTACAGTATGCATAACGTCTCTGGTTACTGGTGTAACCTATGTTCTCTGAATAGGGAACGAGACGCTGCGTAGCTTATGACGCAGTGGGAACGCCCTCTGGGTGTGCCGATTGTCTGAAGCCCTTATAGAATCACGCCAATTCCATTGGCTGATGGCGCGACCGCGCCCTTGACGCATCTGCGTCATCATACTATAACAGCGCGCGCGCGCCATCTGCTCCTCAGATTTCTCTGCCGAAAAGGATTCCTGTCGGCAGCGCAAGGAGCTTGGCAGCAAACGCAGCGTCTCGTTCCCTATTCAGAGAACATAGGTTACACCAGTAACCAGAGACGTTCTCTTTCATAGGTTCACTCAACGCTGCGTAGCTTATGACGCAGTGGGAACGATATACCAAACTCGCCAAGCTACAGTGCTGCCAAAACTAGAACAAAATCAGATCACGCGTACTGCTGGTTCAAGCAGACAAAACCTGGGAACCTGGAGTCGTATCAAGATCCAAATTGTAGAATTTGACAAAAGTGTGTGGAGAGGACCATCCTGCCGCCACACAAATGTCTTCCAGGAGAGCACCTCTAAAAAGAGCTTGAGAGGCAGCCACGCCCCTGGTGGAATGCGCCCTGACGTTAAGAGGTGAAGGTAGACCACGCACCTCGTAAGCCAATGAGATAGCGTCCGTGACCCAGTGGGAAATTCTTTGTTTGGATGCGGCAAGCCCGCGGCGGCCAGCACCAAAACATACCAAGAGCTGGTTAGATATCCTCCAGCCACTGGAACGATCCACATACATCTTTAATGCCCGGACCGGGCAAATCAGGTTAAGCTTACTGTCTTCCTCAGACTCAAAAGGAGGAGGGTGGAAAGAGCGAAGGTTAACAACTTGGGACCGGAATGCTGTGGATAAAACTTTAGGCACATAACCAGGCCTTGGTCTCAAAGAAACCTTGACCAAGCCGGGAGCAAAATCAAGACATGACTCGCTAACGGAAAAGGCCTGCAGATCCCCAACCCGCTTCAAAGAAGTCAAGGCTAACAAGAGGGCAACCTTGAGAGTCAGAATCCGATCCGGAGCTGACTCCAAGGGCTCAAAGGGGGCCTCCGTTAAGCTCTCCAGGACGATCGAGAGGTCCCAAGAGGGAATACCAGGGGAGCGTACTGGTTTCAGGCGTCTAACCCCACGCATAAAAGCAGAAACTAGCCTCACTTTACCTAGGGGAATCTCATCCGATTCCCTGTGAGCAGCAATGGCAGCAACATAAACCCTTAAGGTAGTGGCTGCCGCCCCCGAAGCAAACTTATCCTGTAAGAATTCCAGAACTGAACCAACTGGGCAGTCGACTGGGTCTAAAGCGTGTGCTGAGCACCATGATACAAAGACCCCCCACTTAGAGGAGTACAACTTCTTGTGGAGGGAGCTCTAGCATTGGCAATGGTCTCCTGGACATCAGCGGGAAGCCCAACGTCCAACGCTAACGACCCCTGATGGGCCACACGTACAGCTTCCAAATCTCGGGGCGAGGATGCCATATCCTGCCCTGAAGTTGGAGCAACAGATCCTCCCTGACCGGAATCTCCCAAGGGGGGAGTTCCAAGAGGGGAATTAGTTCTGAAAACCATGGTTGGGACGGCCAGAATGGAGCTACCAGGAGGAGACGAACTCCGCTCTCCCTCACCCTGGAAAGAACTGCCTGGATAAGCTTGACAGGAGGGAAAGCATAAAGCCTCTTCCTCGGCCAAGGGTGGGCGAATGCATCTATCCCCAGAGGAGCTGGGGGGCTCAAGGAGAACCAAAGAGGGCACTGGGACGATTCCTGGGATGCAAAAAGGTCCACTTCCGCCTCTCCGAACACTTCCCAAATTAGAGCTACCGTCTGACGGTTCAACGTCCATTCCCCTGCCCTGAGTTTCTGCCTCGACAGAAAATCTGCTGCGAGGTTGAGGGCTCCTGGAACATGGACTGCCCTTAGCGACAAGAATTTGTCCTGAGACCAAAGGAGTAAGCGGCGCGCATGCCTGTCCAGGGTGCGCGACCGCGAGCCCCCCTGTCGATTTATATGAGACACCACTGCCATATTGTCCGTTCTGACAATGACGTGATGACCTCTGAGAAATGGGAGAAAGTGAAGGAGGGCCAGGGAAACAGCTCTCAGCTCCAAGCTGTTTATGTGCCAATCGAGAGTCTCTCCAGACCAAACCCCGCTTGCTGGTCTCCCTTCGAAAACCGCACCCCATCCGGTTAGAGAGGCATCCGTCGTAATCATCTGGCGACGGAAGACTGCACCCATGCTGACCCCCCTTTGAAGGAAAAGAGGGTCCCGCCAAATTGAAAGTGCGTGGAGGCAGCCACTCGACACCTTCAACCTGCGAAAAACCGGTCCTGTGGACCGGGCACCCGAGAGTCTCATCCACCAGAGAAAGGGTCTCATGTGGAGTAACCCAAGGGGAAGCACTGGGGATGCTGCGGCCATGAGGCCCAGCAGCCTGCGACAAGTGCCCACAGAAACATGATGACCGAGTGAAAAACGGGCCAAACATGTTAGAATGCCGGAAATCCGGGCAGGAGCCAACTGGGCCCGCATCCGAACAGAATCCAGGCGCACCCCTAGGAAGACTGTGCTTAGAGCTGGGGCAAGAACACTCTTCTCCGTGTTCAACCTCAGGCCGAGAGACTGAATGTGACGAAGGACAAGGTCCCTGTGGTGAGTCACTAATTCTTTGGAGTTGGCTAAAAGGAGCCAATCGTCCAGGTAATTGAGTATCCGGATGCCCTGGAGCCGCAAAGGGGCCAGAGCAGCATCCACACACTTCGTGAAAGTTCTTGGTGCTAGGGCAAGACCAAAGGGGAGGACCTTGTATTGGTATGCCTTTGCCCCGAAGGAGAACCTGAGGAACCTTCTGTGTCGTTTCACTACCTGAATATGAAAATATGCATCCTTCAGGTCTATTGTTATGAACCAGTCCCCTGCTCGAATTTGAGAGATGATGGCCTTGAGCGTCAACATCTTGAATTTCCCTTTGTAGAGACAAAAATTCAGCCGGCGCAGGTCTAGTATTGGGCGCAGACCTCCGCCCTTTTTGGGGACCAGGAAGTAACGACTGAAGAGGCCCTGCTCGATCTCCTCCGGGGGAACCTCCTCGATGGCCCCTTTGAGTAAAAGGGAGGAAATTTCCTGCTGTAGAACAGAAGCCTCTGAGGCGCTGTTGACTACAGTTGGGCAGACCCCGTTGAAGCAAGGGGGCGGGCGACAGAACTGGAGTGTGTAGCCGAGCCGGACCGTGCGGAGGACCCAGGGCGACACCCCTGGCAGACGCTCCCAAGCTGGAAAGGATTGAGAGAGAGGGGGTAGAGTGGTGCAAGGCGGCGGACATACCTGAAATAGGTTGATGTGTTGGCTTCCGTGTGGCGGAGCAGTCCAACGTGAAGGAAAGCCGTTGACGTCCTGACACGTAGAGAGGGGCGCTGCTGCCTGGTTGGCTAGGACCAATGGTTCCGCCTGTTGCTGAGAGAAAACGAGAGTGTCTCCTACGCGAGCGATAGGCATCGGGTGTGCCGAGAGGGAGGGGAGAAAGCGTAGCGCGTCTCCTTCCTCCTGCTCTAAACGGTTTGGACATCGTTGAGGGGTGGCTGCACTTCGAAACACGCTGGGTGGCGAAAGTGGCCGGTATAGAAAAGGAGAGCGAGTGGGAGGTGGACAGAAACGCTTGCGCGGTCTGATCCAACCTCGCAGATCGAGAGAAGCTCTCCTTTTTCTGACCTGCAGGTCAGGAGCGATTCGAGGAGGCCGGAGCGAAGGGCTTGTTAGACCGCTTCAGCTCGAGGCGCTTATGGGGCCGTTGGCGAGGGAACGGGCGACCACGGGCTCCCCAGACCGTAGCGGGTGGGGGATGAGCCGAGTCACTTCTCCTAGCAGGAAACTCCGATCTATGAGAAGAGCGTTCTCTGGGCAGGGCAGGGGCGGGTTTGGAGGATTCCCTAGCCCTCCTGGGCATAAACTGCCTGAGGGCAGCTGACTGGGACTTAGCAGCCCGAAATTTTTCCACCACTGTGTTGACTGCCTCTCCAAATAACCCTGATTGAGATACTGGAGCGTCCAAGAGGAAGACCTTCTCCTTGTCGCGGATTTCAGTGAGGTTCAACCAAAGGTGGCGCTCTGCAGCAATCGCCCCCGCCATAGAACGCCTTACGGCGCGCGCCGTATGCTTGGTGGCCCTCAAGGCCAGATCGGTAGCCATGCGCAGCTCCTTGACGGCCTCCGGAGTGATACCGTCACCCTCGTCCATCTCCTTCAACACATCTGCTTGGTAGGCCTGGAGAATGGCCATGGTGTGGAGGGCCATGCCAGCCTGACCGGCTGCCATGTAGGACTTCCCGATAAGAGCGGAAGTAGTCCTGCATGGTTTAGAAGGGAGGAGGGGACGAGACTTCCAAGATGGAGCTGACGACGGGGAGAGATGAGAAGCCAGCGTGTCCTCGACCGCTGGAATGGCGGAATAACCCTGCTCCACAGAACCAACGAGGTTGGTGAAGTCAGCGGCTGCCGCGTTAGTAAGACGAGCGGAGAATGGCTGTTTCCAGGATCTGGAGATCTCAAGATGCAGATCAGTGAAAAAGGGGAGCTTTCTCCGTTCAGGCCTAGAATTAGGGCCGCTTAAAAACCTCTCGTCGAGTTTAGAGGACTGTGACTCGCGGGGCTCGTCTGGCCAGTCAATAGAGAGTTTCTCTGTAGCGCGCGAAAGCACGTCAACAAGCTCCGTGTAGGCCGCAGTAGGCCGCGCTTCCTGGCCGCTAGGCGGGAGAGCATCCGAAGCTAAAACAGGCCCGAAATCCTCGGAGTCGGAAGCCGTGGTGTAAATAATATCCTCCAGTCCGAAAGAAACCGATTCGCGTGCTCTCGGGCTGGGACACAAATAATCGTGAGAGAACTCGACTGGTGCGGCACCGCGTGCGTGCTCAGAAGACGGAGGGAGAGAAAGGGCATGGCCCGTCTGCTCGAACTCCATATCCTCGAGCTCTACATCCGAGCCCCAGGTCGCGGACTCAAACGAGGCCTCAGCGGCCTCGGGAGCGCGACGGGGGGGAACGAATGACTCCTTCTCAAACACCGCGAGCCGCGAACGGAGGGTTTTGAGAAGGAGGTTGTCACAAAATTTACATTTTGAAGAACCTAAAATAGCCTCACGCGCATGCGAAAACCCCAAACACTTAACACACTTACTGTGCGGGTCGTCGTTCGCGATAAAGCGAGCGCATGGCGGCGGGCAACGACGATACTCCATGGCACTTCACCGCAAGGAGAACAGGGTTCCACTGAAAGCAGTCGCTGAAGTGCAGATGAAGAAAGTAGAAGAAATCCGTCGAGATAATTCGAAATACGGGCTTAGAAAAACCGAAACCGAAGGGCGAAATGGCCGCTTCGTGAAGGCAGAGAAATCTGAGGAGCAGATGGCGCGCGCGCGCTGTTATAGTATGATGACGCAGATGCGTCAAGGGCGCGGTCGCGCCATCAGCCAATGGAATTGGCGTGATTCTATAAGGGCTTCAGACAATCGGCACACCCAGAGGGCGTTCCCACTGCGTCATAAGCTACGCAGCGTTGAGTGAACCTATGAAAGAGAACAGTTCTTAAGTAGGCTACAAAAATTTTTTTCACTCAGTTACTCAGTTGATAGTGCGAACTTTCCACTATACTAAGGAATATCGGTGACGGGAAACTTGCTACGAACATTACCCCTTTAAGGCGAGCTATCCAGCCCCGTTGTGTCACAATCAAAAGGTGGAAGCAAAGATGCAAGTAACTCTTTATTATAAAGGTGAAGACAATAGTTCAGAGACACAGGTGGGCTGGTGGCGCAGGGACTAGATGGTCAGCGTGCTGGTGAAGAGTGCAGGTCGTGAATATGTGCAGGTGAACATCCAGACAAGACGAACACGAAGACACCGAACAGGAACTCAACTGGAACAGGACTGCAGACAGGACACGAGGAACAACACTGTAGACACCAAACCAAACCAACGATCTGACAAAGAAAGGAGATTGTGATGAGTCATTATGGAGAGGTGAATTGGCAGCAGCTGGCGCTGATGATGAGATCAGCCGGTGCGCTGATCAGCTGAACGAGCGGTAACGCCCACTCACACGTGCTCATACTCACAGAACAACAATAACACGAGACATGAAGGAAACAGTGAATTCATGAATCGTGACACTTTGCAGTCTGCAGATCAGTAGCCTAATTAGAAACGCGCGGCGCCACGTCACCGTGGACAGGACACCAATTTGAACTCTGCCGCGGGTGTAGGAAGCAACGGAGAATACTTACCTGGATGAAGTTAATCATGATAGAGGGGACATATTAGCAGTGGCTGGTGAAGCGCCTACCAAAACTTGAAAAACCGACTTGAAAGCCTTGGAAGTGGAGCTTGAACTTGAAACCAGCGAAGAAGATCGCCTCAAGTTGTTGAGGATGACATTTCTCTTCCTGCCGGATTATCCTGGCTGAACGAGAGCATAAGTGAAAGCGTCAGCATCTGCGAACTCAGACAAGTGTAAGTAAGGATCTTTTATACTTCACGTATTAGAATGCGATTGGATATATGAGAAGGTAATGAATGACGTAACAATTGAGTCTTCCTGGCAGAACTTACGCTACGTTTTCATGTCAGTAGACTATTTGTCATACCTGCTCTCTCCTCATCTCTATCATCCTTTCCTTTTTCTCAGTCTCCTCATCTCCATCATCCTTTCTTTCTCTCAGTCTCCTCATCTCCATCATCCTTTCTTTCTCTCAGTCTCCTCATCTCCATCATCCTTTCTTTTTTTTCAGTCTCCTCATCTTGCCCTGTCTCTTCCCCTTCTAAAGCTGAGCTTTTTTTATTTACTAAAGGCTACAATTTGTATTATATTCTCAATATGTACACATTAATTATTAATCCTGTGCCTAACATGATGAAAACGGCTTTGTTAATGTTTCTTGTCCCCTCACAATGGCAGTAAACAAATTATTACATTAGGCTGTATGAGTCACGTTACATGCCTATTTTCAGTTCAAAATGGCGAAATTAGACAAAACTATATTAGTTTGCCTTATTAGTTCTTGCCATTCGTTTAACATTTATGACCTAAAAAGCTGTCAAATATGAAATGTTAAGTTTAGCTACTTACATCTTATCTCTCACTTGCCCGTACGCTGAAGCGTCGAGTCGCAAAATTCAAAAGTTAAAATTCGCGCTCAGCAGCTTCTGTGAACGTAAGGCCCGCCTATTTTGATTTGATTGGTCATCTCAAATATTCTGACATTGACGAGCATTGACAGACCAATGAGGCTCAGATGAACACACACACACCCTGTCCTCTGTTTTTGATGCGCTCTCTACTTGGTGCCGCTGCGGATTTAACATGAAGAACGCGCTGAATCTGATTATTACAAGACTGAAGCGAACACGAATTTGTGTAGCATATTAATCACACATTTTGGAGTGAGAGGAGATCCGTAAAAGATCACAGTTTGGCAAAATTCATCTGGACAGTTAAACCTTTAAGAGACAACACGGAAAAACACAATCTTAATGCTGAAAGCTCGCTAAAACCAATACTTGCACAGTTACTCTTTGTGTAGCTGCTTCGAAGGCATGAGGGTGCGTGTTCCGTCTGGATCGTCACGTGGTCTGCGCATGGGTCCGGAGCGCACACTTTCAAACGAAGGTTTAAAGGTCTCGGATGTAAATTACCAAAGAAACAATTCAGGCTACGTTCATTCTACTCGTCCGTGGAAAAGAACACAGCAGAATCCGGAACGGAAAAACAAAACTTAAACAAACGAAAGAAAAAGATCCCCGGAGGAGGATCACGAAGGAGTTACATGGTGATGCGAGGAAGAGAAGAGGTAAGAGGTAAGAGAGAGAGAGAGAGAAGCTTGGCTGCATCTCATTAAAGCAATTCGGTTCACGCCTTCTCTCGCGTGAATGAACCAATCACCTGAGAAAAGTGCGTGGCAAAAGTGTTCCTTTGTCCTGTCGAGGCCTACTTTGCATGTTTTATGACAGTGACATAAATGCGTTCAATTTTACTCCAGAGATGATAAAACATAGTAAAATACATTTCAGCACAATATACGATATGGATTCAGCTGGGACAAACCGAGAGATTTACATTGATACCAGACAAAACATGAAAAGCATAGGAATTACAAAGATACGGCTTAATACATAATTACACACCCTTATAGTTAATTTAAAACTACAATAGTAATAGATGTATTCCCATCTGACTTGGGCATGCCGACACATATAAGACCATATCAAATATATTTCGGTAAAGTCTTTATATGATGAATGAAAGTTTCATGTGTGTGTGTGTGTGTGTGTGTGTGTGTGTGTGTGTGTGTGTGTGTGTGTGTGTGTGTGTGTGTGTGTGTGTGTGTGTGTGTGTGTGTTGGAATGTTCCCTCTTTCGGCCGCCTGGTCTGGCTCTGAGGAGATACCGATCTCTTTGAGGCCTGGCCCCTGGCTGTGTGTGTGTGTGTGTGTGTGTGTGTGTGTGTGTGTGTGTGTGTGTGTGTGTGTGTGTGTGTGTGAGAGTGTGTGTGTTGGAATGTTCCCTCTTTCGGACGCCTGGCCTGGCTCTGAGGAGATAGCGATCTCTTTGAGGCCTGACCCCCGGCTGTGTGTGTGTGTGTGTGTGTGTTTGTGTTTCTCTCACATATGCCACAAAGTGTCAGTGGGGCAATTAGGACCCAGACTATCAGAGAGGCTAGAGGCATTTTTACATGTTGGACTGCATGAGTCATAGTGACACAGAGCAGATACCCTACAGTCCCCCTTTTTGACGACATAACCGGATGCATAAAAGTGACGCTGACACACACACACATCAGCTCCGCGATGAAGCAAGACGCTCTAAGGCTTCGAGGGGCGTGAACGGGCCCTAAGGCGAGTTATGGACCAGAGTCAGAGAGGTTAGAGGCATTTTTACATGTTGGACTGCATGAGTCACGGTGACACAGAGCAGATACCCTACAGTTCCCCTTTTCGTCGGATGAATTCCCTGTGTGGAATTCCAGTTCTGGATCCAGGGTGAAATCGTGATTCTTGAAGAAGGATGGGATTTCCAGTTCTGATTGATATTCTTCGCTGGGAAGATGGTACAATGTCAGATCATCCAGGTGGAGGATGGCACCTTTCGGTACTTGAATCCACATGCTCTGGCTGAGCAAGGTGACACGGGTGGCAGTGTCATGCTGGTCGTAGGTGAGTGTAGATGTGCGCACAGGAGTTTTAATGAGCCACCTGTCGCCTACGATCTCTGCTTGTGTCTCGGTGACTTGAGTGCGAGGTTTGGCCTCAACAGGGCAGCGTGTGTCGCTGGCCATGGGTTGCAACCCACAGGTTCCATCAGTGTTGTCTCTGAGGAAGGGTTTGCTAGGGCAGAGATACATTTAGTCATATAGCAGACGCTTTTATCCAAAACGATTTACAACTGAGGACTAAACCAAGCGAGTCATCGTGAAGAGGCAAAAACAACACAAGAAGTGCTCAAAATACAAAGTTTAGACATAGCTCGGAGTAGCATAAGCCAAGCAAGCGAGGAAAAGGAAAGTTTTTTTTTATTTTTTTTATGTTAAGTGCTCACGGAAGAGATGAGTTTTCAGTTGTCTTTTGAATGCTGTCAGCAGTGTTGTGCCTGAACTCGTTCATATTGTGGGCGAACGTGAACTGAACGTACTGTTTTACTGCCTGATGAACGTTACTGTGAACGCGTTAATTCTGGTGTCTGTGAACACACACTCTCTCAGTTTAACTTCGTTCAATAGGGTGCCAGATTTCTATAGAGCCTTCCAGGCGAAAACCCGGCTAAAACACACCGTAAACAGGCCTTAATAAATAGCAAAAAAAACACCCAATCTGGCAACACCAGCCACCAGTGTCGCACGCACCGCTGCATGCGTCATCAAAACAAAAAGCAGCATGTAGTCGACAAAGCAACGAGCAAGGATGCTTCGAATGATCATTGAAACGAGTTTTATGACAAGGTCAGTGAGGATGGGAAAAATCTTACATTTCGGTGCAAACTTTGCCAGTCGATAAAATAATTGCTGTCTGTGGTTGTATATGGGCTGTGGCAATAATAATAATAAAAAAAAGAAGCTCGCAGCTGTTACGGCGTCTAGTGAGATTCCCAGTACTCAGTCTCGAGCACCTTCTCCTGAATACTAATTATGCACACTCCTCCTAGTATGCATCATTGACGCTCTGATCACCTTCCACCTGTTAGTAATTTACTCGGAGTTCAAACATATATCTAGCTTGTCATCTCGGCGTCCATTGCAAAGTATTGTCTCACTTCTGTGTTGCATGTCTGAGCGTCTTTTGAAAATACCCAGCCAGTTGCCTTGTTATATTGAACCTTTGCTCAAACCTTCTCTCTGATTGTGTGCAGCCTGCCTCGTGAACTCTGCCTGTGACCTGACTCTGATACTCGCCGCCAGCCCCGAACTTCTGCCTGTCTCTGACTCTGATACTCGCCGCCAGCCCCGAACTTCTGCCTGTCTCTGACTCTGATACTCGCCGCCAGCCCCGAACTCACGCCTGGTGCACTTCGATTCAGCCTGCTGCCTTTACTACTTTTGCTATATTAATAAATTGTTGCATATGGATCTGTCTCCGCCTCCTGAGTCTCAACAGAATACTTCGCCAAGCGAAGATCCAGCAACGATGTCTGCCTGGTCAGCCGCTTTCTCCGCACAAGCCTCTCAACTTACTTCACATCATCATCAGTTGTCTCGTCTAACTGCAGTGACGGAGGAATTAGTGAAAGCAGTTCAGAGCATGCAAAAATCCACGGTAGAATCCTCAGCGCACGCCGTGCCTGCTCCAGCACCTGTTCTGCCGTCCGAATCCTCAAGCTTCATCACTCGCCTCTCACTCCCAGAAAAGTATGAAGGAGACCCAGGAAAATGTAAAGGTTTTTTACTTCAATGCTCTCTGTATCTCGCCCGGCAGACCGCTCAGCACGGTACAGACATGGATAAGATCACATTCATCTGTTCATTACTCACCGGACGTTCACTGGAATGGATCACCTCGGTCTGGAGAACGGATGGATCAGCTTTCGCTTCGTACGACGAGTTCCTGGAACGCTTTAAAGCCGTATTTGAGCACGCTGTAGAGGGAAAAGGAGCGGAGGATCGTTTACTGGAGTTCACTCAGGGACGGATTCCCGCTTCGGAGTACGCACTCAAGTTTCGTACACTCGCAGCGCAGACCGACTGGACCGATAATGCTCTTAAGGTGGTCTACCGACGGGGACTCAACCACGATCTTCAAGCTGAACTGGCCTGCCGCGATGATGGAAGGAATCTGGACCAGTTTATCCATCTCTCCATACAGATTGATAATCTCATTTGCTCGCGCCGAGCCAGCATCCGATCCTCGACGCTCTCACGCAAAGTATTCACCCCAACGTCTCCGAGTCCCGTGGTCACGGAAGCCGGTGAACCTATGCAAATTAACACTTCCCGGTTAACAGAGGAGGAACGTGAACGTCGGAGGACCTTGAAACTGTGCATGTATTGTGGAGGAACCGGTCATTTTCGACTACATTGTCCTCAACTATCTACTCGCAAGGAAAAGGCAACGGTGAGTTTAACTCTTGATAGTCTGAATCCTCTCTCTTGTGTCTCTGTACCTCTGAAATTTACTAAGAATGATCAGTCTTTCTCTACGTCGGCATTAATTGATTCTGGGGCGGCTGGGAATTTTATGTCACAAGACTTTGCTAGGCGGCACAAGATAGCTCTAATCCCCTGCACTTCTCCTCTCACAGTCGAAGCGGTTGACGGACGGCCCCTTGGCACGGGGCGAATTACTCACATGACGCAAGAGCTACAGATGCGCACAGGACTATTACACTGTGAGAATATTCATTTCTATATTCTGTCTGCTCCTCACACTCCTGTCATACTGGGTCTACCCTGGCTAAGAAATCATAATCCTCACCTGCAGTGGTCTATGGGTCAAATTATCCGCTGGGGTGAAGATTGCTTTTCTAAGTGCCTAAGCCCCATTAAACCGCTGCCAGTCCGAAGCATCTCAGAGTCCAGTGAAAATTCCGCTCTCTCCAGTCTGCCTGTTGAATATCGTGACCTGGCTGAAGCCTTCAGTAAAGCCAAAGCTAGCCAGTTACCTCCTCATCGGGAGTACGACTGTGCCATCGATCTCATCCCAGGTTCCATACTGTCCAGGGGACGCATTTTCCCCCTTTCTCAGCCCGAGACAGAAACTATGGAGAAATACATAGAGGAAGAACTGGCCAAAGGATTCATTCATCCATCCACCTCTCCTATGTCAGCTGGCTTCTTCTTTGTCAAGAAAAAGGATGGTGGGTTACGTCCATGTATCGATTACAGAGCCCTCAACGACTGCACAGTGAAATTTCGTTATCCCCTACCACTGGTTCCTGCCGCTCTTGAGCTACTTCGCACCGCAAAATTCTACACCAAACTGGACTTACGCTCCGCTTATAACCTGGTTCGTATAAGAGAGGGAGATGAGTGGAAGACGGCTTTCTCTACAAGCACTGGCCATTATGAATATCTGGTTATGCCCTTCGGGCTTTCTAATAGTCCAGCGGTTTTCCAGTCCTTCATCAACGACGTATTCCGAGACATGCTTCAGCGCTGCGTGATCGTCTACATCGATGATATTCTGGTATACTCAGATACCTTTGAGGACCATGTACAGCACGTACGAGCCGTGCTTCAAAGACTCATTCAGTTCCAGCTTTATGCCAAGTTTGAAAAATGTGACTTCCATCAAACCGCAACTGCTTTCCTGGGCTATGTGATCAGCCCCGAGGGCGTGGCCATGGATGAGGGCAAAGTCAGGGCGGTGGTGGACTGGCCCCAACCTACTACTCTTAAGGAACTGCAGCGCTTCCTGGGGTTTGCTAACTTTTACCGGCGGTTCATTCGGGGATTCAGCTCAGTGGCAGGACCTCTGACAGCTCTGGTGCGGAAAGGAACCACTCGGCTCCCCTGGAACGAGAGCGCTACGCAAGCCTTCTACCAACTCAAGCGTCACTTCACCACAGCTCCGATCCTGCATCATCCTAATCCTGAACTGCCATTCGTGGTCGAAGTAGATGCCTCCAATACGGGCTTGGGCGCCGTTCTCTCTCAGCGTCAAGGTAATCCTGCTAAGCTGTTCCCCTGTGCATTCTACTCCAGGAAGTTGAACTCTGCGGAACGGAATTACGACGTCGGAGACCGTGAGCTACTGGCAATGAAGTCAGCATTCGAGGAGTGGCGACATTGGCTTGAGGGAGCTTCTCAACCGTTTTTTGTCTACACTGATCACAAGAACCTTGAGTATCTTCGCACGGCTAAGAGATTGAACCCACGCCAGGCCAGATGGTCATTGTTCTTCTCGCGTTTCCAGTTCACTGTAACCTACCGCCCTGGGTCTAAGAATACTAAGGCAGACTCCCTGTCCCGTCAGTACGACTCTGAGGTCTCCAGTCAAGCTCCTGAGAACATTCTCTGTCCCGATCTGGTTCTTGGTCCCATTCAGTGGGACATCGAAACTGAGCTAGAGCAAGCCAACACCAACGCTGAGATTCCGTCAAATTGTCCTTCCGGAAGAATATACGTGCCAGAATCACTCCGTGAAGAGGTGTTGAAACACGTTCATGCTCTGCCCAGCTCTGGGCACCCAGGTATCACTGCCACTGTTCATCTCCTCCAGAACCGCTACTGGTGGCCCACGCTACTCCAGGACACTACAAAATTCATTCAGCAATGCCACAACTGCAATACACAGAAGTCATCGCATCTCTTACCTGCCGGCCTCCTTCAACCCTTACCAGTACCTCAACGTCCATGGTCACACATTGCGATTGACTTCGTCACGGATCTGCCACCCTCTGATGGTCACACGACTATTCTCACTGTAATAGATCGATTCTCCAAAGCCTGCCGACTGATTCCCCTTCCTAAACTGCCTACCGCTTTGCAAACCGCTGAACATCTCTGTAATCTAGTCTTTCGGTTCTATGGTCTACCTGATGATATTGTTTCCGACAGGGGACCATAATTTACCTCTCGTGTCTGGGCAGCCTTTTTCCGGATGCTACAAGTGAATGTCAGCCTCACGTCTGGGTACCATCCTCAGGCCAACGGCCAAGCTGAGCGGCTGAATCAGGAGATCATCCGTTTTCTGCGGTCATACTGTCACCTTCATCAGGAGGATTGGAGTCGGTATCTAATGTGGGCTGAATATGCTCAGAATTCTATTCGCAAACACTCCACGGGTCTCACCCCTTTCAAATGCATTCTGGGCTTCCAGCCACCCTTGTTCCCCTGGTCCGGCGAGCCGTCTAATGTACCTGCTGTGGATGACTGGCTGAAACGCAGTGAGGAAACTTGGAACCTGGCTCACACACACCTTCTGAGTGCTGTGAACCGCAGTAAGAGACAGGCAGATCGCCACCGCCGCACCGGTCCCATCTATCAACCAGGCCAGTGGGTGTGGCTTTCCACCCGGGACCTCCGGCTCAATCTGCCATGTAAGAAGCTCAGTCCCAAGTATATGGGTCCCTACAAGATAATTCGTCAAATCACTCCAGTGTCCTTCCGCCTTGCCCTGCCCAATCAACTCCGCATCTCTCCCACGTTCCACGTCTCACTGAGTCTGAAGGTCTTGCTTCTCAACCCATCCTTGTAGAGGGCGAAGAAGTGTACCGCGTGCGCCATCTGCTGGACTCTAGACGGCGTGGAGGACATTTGCAGTATCTTGTAGACTGGGAGGGCTTTGGCCCTGAGGAACGTTCTTGGGTGAACTCGAGAGACATTCTGGACCCCCTTCTAGTTCAAGACTTCCCAGACAAGCCTGCTCCCCGTCCCCGTGGCAGACCCCGCCGCCGTCAGTTTCCTCGCGCCAGGAGTCGCGCCCAGGGGGGGGGCTCTGTTACGGCGTCTAGTGAGATTCCCAGTACTCAGTCTCGAGCACCTTCTCCTGAATACTAATTATGCACACTCCTCCTAGTATGCATCATTGACGCTCTGATCACCTTCCACCTGTTAGTAATTTACTCGGAGTTCAAACATATATCTAGCTTGTCATCTCGGCGTCCATTGCGAAGTATTGTCTCACTTCTGTGTTGCATGTCTGAGCGTCTTTTGAAAATACCCAGCCAGTTGCCTTGTTATATTGAACCTTTGCTCAAACCTTCTCTCTGATTGTGTGCAGCCTGCCTCGTGAACTCTGCCTGTGACCTGACTCTGATACTCGCCGCCAGCCCCGAACTTCTGCCTGTCTCTGACTCTGATACTCGCCGCCAGCCCCGAACTTCTGCCTGTCTCTGACCTGTATGCCTTCTGCCAGCCCCGAACTCACGCCTGGTGCACTTCGATTCAGCCTGCTGCCTTTACTACTTTTGCTATATTAATAAATTGTTGCATATGGATCTGTCTCCGCCTCCTGAGTCTCAACAGCAGCAACATATGGAAAAAAAGAACTATGAACTAGTTCATTTTTTGAAGTATGAACTATGAACTGAACTAGTTCATTTTAAAATTTGTGAACTGAACTTTGAACTAGTTCATGTAGAAAATGAACTTTCCCAACACTGGCTGTCAGGGATTCTGCATTCCGGATGACGGTGGGGAGATCATTCCACCAGCATGGAACCATGAATGAGAATGTTCTGGAGAGGAGATAGTAAATGTCCTTAGTCAAGGTGCACATATGCAGGTTCGGGGCCAGGTACAGCTGTGTGTTGCTGTCGTGGTAGGCCACCACGTCTGGAGTGCGTAGCTTGATATGAGTGTTACCTTTCCAAAACCCGACATTCACAATGTCCTTGAGTCTGTAGATTCGGCTTGACTCTATGATGGGTAGGTTCAGGAGAAAACCTACTTCCCTCTGCTCTGGGTCGACGTAGAGTGGAATGGCACTACCTAGCGAGTAGGCAAGGTGTATTTGTAGAGGGTCAGTTGGCGTGTTGATGGCGGAAGCCAGCACGGTTTGCACCAGGCTTAAGGCTATCAGGTATGGTGGAATTCTACCCATGGCTAGGCTGTCAATGGAGGAGCAAACCTCTCACAGCATGTCTGTCATCAGGGCTGTGACCAGCTGAGTTTGAGCAAAGTCATTCTGGAAGACAGTAAACAGCTGTTTCATGGATTTTACTGTCTGGTTCAGCAGAATGCTGTGAGTGTTGAGAATCACCACAGTTCACTTCAAAGTCTTTCCGATGGTCTGCAGGGATGCACTCTGTGTTGTGAGTTGCTGTTTTAGCTGTGGGATCTCAGTCCGAATTTCAGCCACATGCCACCTCACAGTGGCTAGGTTCACTGCGTTGACACTGGACATACCAATGTTAAACGGAGTTCCGACGTTAGCGGCGGCTCCGAGCAAAGCTCCCAGGAACCGTTTGGAGCGGCGGTTGTGTCCACCTAACTCTACTTGTGTGACAGTCCTTTTCTCAAGTTGGTTGAGATTGTGCTTGACATCGGGCTCGGCGTGAGTGAGGGAGAAAGGGATGAAAAGTTTCAACGAGTGTCATCCTTGATTGGCTGGGACAGTCTTTTCACTTCGAGGACGCTGGTGTGTCACTTGCTTCGGAGTCTTGTAAGTGACTCTGGTGCTGCGGTGTGCAGCACATGGTGCGTCATGGGCATACATTGGCATGACCCCGCTTATGCATTGTGGCACCACAAGCTTTGGCGCTGTGATGTCATCAGGTGCATAACGCTGAATGTTGTTCCGTGCACGCAGCATGTGCGTGGTGTCCTGCAGTTGTCTGGGGCACCGGTTAGCGGTGGGTGCAGACGGTGTGCGTGGGTGGTTGGAGGGGTCTGAGAGGTGGTTTCTCATAGTGTTCATGGACTTGTCATAGTCTTTGGTGGGCTGGAAGGTGCCGGGTAGCAAATTCAAACCTGCCGTTGGTGCTGAGGCTGTGACTTCATGGCTGGCTGTGAGAGTTCCCGTGACCTCTGTGACCTACCAGTCTGGCTCTGTTGACCTGAGTGACTGGAGGGGGAGGGGTTCTCGCACTTGAGCCCAAACTTTCAATTGTTTGAAGTCTAGTAAAGGCTCAAAGTGATCTAGCAGATCTTTGCCAATTAGAAGTGGATAAGTGTTCATTTGTGAGATGTACACCGGGTGGATCAGACTCATAGGACCAATTGTCAGGTGAATGGGAGCTACCTGTTCGAGCCGGATGTCGTTCTGTGCATTAAAAAGTGCATTGAAAAGTGCATTGAAAAGAGTGCAAAAAAGCAGATGAAGCCACAACAAATGAACAATCGTTCATATCAAACCTATAGGCTACTTAACATACAACTCCAGGAAATCCCACATGGAAAGAATCTATATGAGGATATATGTGCATATATGAAACCTATATGCAGTTTATATGCACATATATGCTGCATACATACAGCATATTTGCACATATATGATAATATATATGCGTATATATTGCACATATAGGCAAAACTGAGGTGCATATATGTGCATACAGGCCATATAGGTCTTCTGTATTACTTCTTTATATCCACATATAAGCCCTATATGTGGATACATGTCTCCTATATAGCTCATGGCAGGATCAGGTCATTTTGTAGCTTATACCTTGGCAACTGTCATACATGATGCCTAGCTCAGATTTTCTATTATCAAGGCAATAACTAAGAACTAACTAAAAAAAGAAATTATGCAAGAACTGTATGTGCGAACACGTGAAATTGGTATCACATGTAATTGGCATGTTATGGAATTTAACTATGGCAATTAAGTGAGAGGAGATGGAAGTCTATGTGAAAGTTACATTTACAAGGTCAATTCTTTCTTGTATGAAGATAGTGGAAAAGAAGGAAATTATAAAATGGTTTGTCGTTTTTTTATTTTGTCAATAAAGCCCTTTTTCCAATTTCAAGTCAATTCCAGATTCACCTTACAGCTCATACACATCCACACATTCACCGTTCCACCAAATTCAATGTTCCCTTTCGTCCTGGGAACTCCGACGTGTCGTCGGGGGAGTTCCCTGACGAATTGGGATCACGCTAGGGAGACCAATCGACTTCGAGTGAAACTAAAACGAGCCAATGAAAATTGGCATGCAAGATTTGCATTCCGCGACCCGCCTACCAGTGCGGGTATAAAAGCAGGAAGCAAACGCATCCAAAATGCTTTTTGCTTCGGAGCCGACCAGTTGTGTCCTCTGAGTGTTATGAGCTTAGGATTGTGCTTTCTGAACGCTCAACGAGTCTGCTGTTTCCTGAGATCTCTCTGTGCTGGTGTGACGGCGCTTCAGCGGTCTTCGCGATCTCCCGTCTGCCTGTTTGTTACTACACGCGCTGTGTTTACAAAGAGCTGTTTTAACAGCTGGTATTCGGTTGAGTGCACACAGTGGGCTTGCAGTTTCCCCGCTGTGTTGCCGCGTTGATCCCTGTGTGCTTCAGCACAACTAAAGAGTATTTCTCTGAAAGAGCAACACGGGTGAAGATCGCGTCCTTTTAAGGATGACGTTTCATCCGTGTGTTTCTGGATGCGGTCAGATTCTGCCTCCGGTTGATGGTCATGATCGCTGTCTCTCGTGCTTGGGCCTCGCGCACGCTGAGGCAGCTTTCGTGAACGAGTCATGTTCCCATTGCGGGAATATGACCGTCGCAGTGTTGAGATCAAGACTAAGATCCCTCTCACGAGGGGGAGTCCCTTTGGAGATTCCCCGATCTAGTTCGTCTTCTGGTTCATTTCAGAAGACGGCTACTTCGGCTAATCCCATTGGTGGTCTGAGGGTTACAGTGAGGAATAATCTGCCGGGTGAAAGACCCCCACGGACCCCTCACTCCTGCACACTGCTGCCATTGGAGCCCTTGGAGGAGCGCGCTGGGCCATCTCGTATGGTCCCGGTCGTTTCCTTCGGGGCTCCGCCGGAGGATCAGATGTCGATCGCTGCATCGGAGGGAGAGCGGTCATCTTCTGGGAATGACGACTTGGCTGCGTTGCCCCCTTCTGGTGTGGTAGCGTTGTCCGAGCCGGACCCGGAAATGGCCGCTATGCTTTCCCGGGCGGCCGCAAGCGTAGGGCTCGTGTGGAACCCTCCACCGTGTCCCGAACCTTCGCGGCTCGATGATTGGTTTCTCGGGCGGCCCGTGCTGGTTCTCAGCGCCCCGCCCCGGTGCCTTTCTTCCCGGAAGTGCATGAGGAGGTGACGAAATCATGGAAGGCCCCTCTGGCGGCTCCCTCCTCCTCCCTTACCACCCTCGATGGCGGGGCAGTGAAGGGTTATGAGGGCATTCCCCCGGTGGAGCGGTCGGTTGCTTTACAACTGTGCCCTAAATCCGCTTCCACCTGGAGGGGTGACCCTACTCTCCCCTCTCGCGCCTGTAGGTTCTCCTCCGGTCTGACCGGTAAGGCCTATAGTGCGTGTGGAGAAGCTGCTTCTGCCCTGCATGCCATGGCGCTCCTCCAGGTCCATCAGGCGAGAGCGCTTTGCGACATGCAGGAGGGTGGTACCGACCCAGGTTTGCTCCAAGAGCTGCGCACGGCGACGGACCTTGCCCTCCGGGCGACGAAAGTCACCGCGCGTTCCCTGGGCCGAGCGATGTCCACACTCGTGGTCCAGGAGCGACATCTCTGGCTCACCCTGGCCGATATGACGGAGTCAGACAAGTCCAGGTTTCTGAACTCCCCCATTTCCCAGGGTGGCCTATTCGGCGACGCGGTCGAGGACTACGCCCAACAGTTCTCCGCCGCCCAGAAGCAGTCCGAGGTGATCAAGCACATCATGCCCCGGAGACAGGCTGCTGCTGGCCCGTCCCCTCCGGCTCCACCTCGCGCTGCTCGTCGCCGAGGGCGCCCTCCTGCCGCCGCCTCCGCCCCTGCTCCGCCTAAGCAGCAGCCTCCTAGGCAGCAGCCGGCCGGCCGCAAGAGAGGTGCCCAGCCCGCCCGGGGCTCGTCGAAACCCCCTGGTAAGAGGAGAGGTAAGCGGCCCTGAGACGGGCGGCCCAGAGGACCTGACTGCTGCTCTTCAGGAGGGTGCTACTGCACCCCTCCTTCCCCCGGAGGAGGGCCGGGTGGAGAATCCTTTGTTTCGTTTTGTTTTTCTTCCGCCGCTTCCTTCAGCGGTACCCACTTTATCAATAAAAGAGCAGTTTCCAATTCCTCTGGGTCTATCTCGGTCGAGACTGACTTCTCAGTCTCCCCCATCCGAGGGGGTCAGAATGACAGTGTGCGCCGCCTCGTTGCCTCGCCGCTCTCGTTCCCCTCTCCCCAGCGCTCAGATGACAGCTACGCCGCCTCGGCCTCGTCGCTCTCGTCTCCCGCTGGGCAAGGAGGCGCGGAAACCTGGATTCGACGCCCCCGAGCCTCGTTCCTCGTTTCCCCTCCTTCCTTCGCCTCCGTGGAAACAGGTAAGTGTTGCCTCGCACACTCAGACCTCTCTCTCGGCCGCAGTAATGCCTCCGGAGTCCGGTCCCTGTCTTCCACCTCGCTGCCCCTCCGCGGGTACGCCGGTGGTCCGAGTGGGCTCCTTGGCACGGTTCCTCGAAGCCTGGCTAGCGCTTCCGAGGCCGTCCCGCTGGCTCACCCGCACTATCCGGCTCGGCTATGCAATTCAGTTTGCCCGCCGGCCTCCCAGGTTCAGAGGCGTCCACTTCACCCGGGTGCGGAGTGTCGATGCCCCTGTCCTGAGGAAGGAGATCGACGTCCTGCTGGCGAAGGACGCGATCGAGCCGGTCCCTCCAGCCGAGATGAGGTCGGGGTTTTACAGCCCTTACTTCATTGTACCCAAGAAAGGCGGGGGGTTACGACCAATCCTGGACCTGCGAGTTTTGAATCGGGCCCTGCACAAGCTCCCGTTCAAAATGCTCACGCAGAAACGCATCTTCGAGTGCATCCGTCCCCGGGATTGGTTTGCAGCGATCGACCTGAAGGACGCGTACTTTCATGTCTCGATTCTCCTTCGACACCGACCTTTTCTTCGGTTCGCGTTCGAAGGTCGAGCATACCAGTACAAAGTCTTACCCTTCGGCCTGGCCCTCTCGCCCCGCGTCTTCACGAAAGTCGCGGAGGCGGCCATTGTTCCCATGAGAGAACATGGCGTTCGCATTCTCAACTATCTCGACGACTGGCTCATAATAGCTCACTCGCGAGATCTGTTGTGCGAACACAGGGACCTGGTGCTCCAGCACCTCAGCCGTTTGGGTCTTCAGGTCAACTGGGACAAGAGCAAACTCTGCCCAGTGCAGAGGATCTCTTATCTCGGTATGGAGTTGGACTCGGTCGCTCAGACTGCGCGCCTCACCGAGGAGCGCGTCCAGTCAGTGCTCAACTGCCTCAAGTCCTTTCAAGGCAGGTCAGCGGTCCCACTGAAACAGTTTCAGAGGCTCCTGGGGCATATGGCAGCCGCAGCCGCGGTGACGCCGCTCGGTCTGCTCCATATGAGACCGCTTCAGCGCTGGCTTCACGATCGAGTCCCGAGATGGGCGTGGCAGAGCGGCACGTTCCGGGTCAACATTACCCCGCACTGTCGCCAAACCTTCAGTCCTTGGTCAGACCCTGCGTTTCTACGGGCCGGAGTGCCCTTAGTCCAGGTCTCCAGGCATGCTGTGGTTTTCACAGATGCCTCTGCCAACGGATGGGGGGCCACGTACAACGGCAGTACGCTTAGCCTTGTCGCGCCTCAAGGGGCTGCTTTTACACAAGCACGTACTGGTCCGTACGGACAGCACTGCGACCGTTGCGTACATCAACCGTCAGGGTGGTCTACGCTCCCGTCGTATGTCGCGACTCGCCCGCCATCTCCTCCTGTGGAGTCAGAAGCATCTGAGGTCGCTTCGAGCCATTCACATCCCTGGTGTGCTCAACCGTACAGCCGACGAGCTTTCACGGCAGCCACCTCTTCCGGGAGAATGGCGACTCCACCCCCAGACGGTTCAGCTGATATGGGAAGTCTTCGGAGCCGCTCAGGTAGACCTGTTTGCCTCTCCGGACACGACTCATTGCCGGTTGTTTTACTCCCTGTCCGAGGGTTCTCTCGGCACGGATGCACTGGCGCACAGCTGGCCCCTGGGCCTTCGCAAATATGCGTTTCCCCCAGTGAGCCTTCTTGCACAGATCTTGTGCAAAGTCAGGGAGGACGAGGAGCAGGTCCTGCTCGTTGCGCCGTATTGGCCCAACCGGACTTGGTTCGCGGAACTCATGCTCCTCGCGACAGCCCCTCCTTGGCCGATTCCTCTGAGGAAGGACCTCCTTTCCCAGAGACGGGGCACCTTGTGGCACCCGCGTCCAGACCTCTGGAGACTCCATGTGTGGTCCCTGGACGGGACGCGGAGGTTCTAGGTGGCCTACCACAGGGTGTGGTAGACACCATCACTTCCGCCAGAGCCCCCTCTACGAGGCGCCTCTATGCGTTGAAGTGGAACCTGTTCGTCGAGTGGTGTTCTTCCCACCGGGAAGACCCCCGAACTTGCCCGATCAGAGTCGTGCTTTCCTTCCTGCAAGATGGGTTGGAGCGAAGGCTGTCTCCCTCCACCCTCAAAGTGTATGTTGCCGCAATAGCCGCGCATCACGATGCAGTAGAAGGTAAGTCATTGGGAAAGCACGACCTGATCATCAGATTCCTTAAGGGTGCCAGGAGGCTGAATCCACCTCGTAGTGTGCACCCCTTACCCTCTTGGACTTGACTCTAGTGCTTAGTGCACTTCAGAGGCCCCCGTTCGAGCCCTTGCCTTCAGTCGAGTTGAATATCTTGTCTATGAAGACAGCGCTCCTGTTGGCTTTGGCTTCCTTTAAGAGGGTAGGGGATCTGCAGGCATTTTCGGTCGACGAGTCGTGCCTAGAGTTCGGACCGGGCCTTTCTCACGCTGTGTTGAGACCCCGGCTCGGATACGTGCCCAAGGTTCCTACCACCCCGTTTGTGGATCAGGTAGTGAACCTGCAAGCGCTGCCCCTGGAGGAGGCAGACCCAGCCCTAGCTTTTCTCTGTCCCGTCCGCGCCCTGCGCTGTTACGTGGACAGAACGCAAAGCTTCAGGACCTCAGATCAGCTCTTTGTTTGTTACGGAGGCCAGCAGAAGGGGAAGGCTGTCTACAATCAGAGGTTATCCCACTGGCTAGTGGATGCTATCGCCCGGGCCTATGAGTCCCAGGGAGTGCCTTGCCCACCTAGGTTGACGGCACACTCTACTAGGAGTGTTGCCTCCTCCTGGGCTTTGGCGCAAGGCGCCTCGCTGACAGACATCTGTAGAGCTGCGGGCTGGGCGACACCTAACACGTTCGCTAGGTTTTATAGCCTCCGTGTTGAACCTGCTTCCTCCCGTGTACTCG
Organism: Chrosomus eos; assembly: GCA_036326025.1. Lineage (NCBI taxonomy): Eukaryota > Metazoa > Chordata > Actinopteri > Cypriniformes > Leuciscidae > Chrosomus > Chrosomus eos. The sequence continues at coordinate 38,903,428 of CM070829.1, read as the reverse complement.
CTACGGCCGGTAGCGCGAGGAATTAGGTTATGTCGGCTTGCTACGCCATTCCCGCCCCGTGGGCCGGATACGTGCGTCTTTTACTCCGTTGGTTCCCCAACATACGGCTAACCTCGTGAGTTCCTCCATCACCCCTTCGGCATCAGGCGAGGCGGATCGCCGGTGCCAGGTCTATTACCTCTCGTAGGAGTTGCTATTAGACTGGGTGGCCTTAACAGTGGTCCCTTCGGTGACCCATTTTTTCCACGTTCCAGCTACCCTCCGGGTTAGCTCCGTGTCTTCCTCTCGACAGATCCCTCTGTCGTCCTTGCTGAGTACGCTCCCACCCCTCGGGCTGGGACTACCTCAAGGACTTCCGTATGTTTCACTACCCCACGGGTTAGTACATACGTGTATTCCAGTGCCTCCCTTCGGGCGGGCAGGGGCTCCGTAGCGTTCCCTCCTACGGGTTGGGCACGCTTTCCCAGTGTTATCCAAATCCACTGAGTGGGTCTTGCGGAACAGCAGTGTGATTTTCCTTAGCTAGCTCCCGCATCTTGTTCAAGAAACTGCTGCAGGGTAGCTTAGCTGGGCGCTGGAAGGGGTCAGCACCATGGCGTGTTTGTAGGGATCCCAATTCGTCAGGGAACTCCCCCGACGACACGTCGGAGTTCCCAGGACGAAAGGGAACGTCTCGGTTACATATGTAACCCTCGTTCCCTGAGTACAGGGAACGGAGACGTGTCGTCCCCTCGCCACGTTGCTGTACCTTCGCGGAGGACTGGACACTGTTCGGCTCCTCAGCGAAAAAGCATTTTGGATGCGTTTGCTTCCTGCTTTTATACCCGCACTGGTAGGCGGGTCGCGGAATGCAAATCTTGCATGCCAATTTTCATTGGCTCGTTTTAGTTTCACTCGAAGTCGATTGGTCTCCCTAGCGTGATCCCAATTCGTCAGGGAACTCCCCCGACGACACGTCTCCGTTCCCTGTACTCAGGGAACGAGGGTTACATATGTAACCGAGACGTTTTCTGTATTGTCTTAATGCAGTTTCTAGATGAATATAGCTGAAAGGTCATTACAGTCTAAATGTAGCAACAAAAAAAAAGAAATGAATAAATTAATTTAATATATGTTTATGTTGCCCTTTATCTTTTTTTTTTTTTTTTTAAAGATTGTTGTTTCAAGTTGTACTTATCAAATGTGAAAATGTGTAAATGAAATGTGTCAAGAACTTTATCAAACTCTGTAATTTTGAAAGTTCAATTAAAAAAAAAAAATCTCCACTCTGCTGCTACCATGACAGCTACAGCGCCCTGTAGTTGATGACGTCATCCGCCTGACGTTTGACCGTTTGACGATTTGCGCCAAAAGTTATCGGCTGGGACTGGGAGTGAAAATGACAATTTCAGCGTTGGAGATCCACTATCATCAATCGTATTCGTAAGTATTCCTAATTTTAATATTTATTAGCAGGGTTTTTTCTGGAGATGGATATTGCTGTGGCAGAGAAGTATAAACTTAGAAATTGTATGGGCTGAAAGTTTAACACGTGTTTGGCAAAATAAATGCTATGTTGTTAGCTGGTGAAGTAAGTTAAAGGGGTGATTGTCAGGGTATTGTAAATTACCTATCTTAGTTAAGGTGTTATATCCAGCCCACTAGGGGGACTCACAGGAGTACTACATGTCTGAGTAATACAAGAGAGTAAAACAGTTGATACTGATGTAAACAAGCTGAGTACAGTTGTTCCATGTGGCTGTTCAATAAACAGACAAACTACGATTAATGCCTCCTTGCAAATGCATACAAGACATGGTGTCAGAAGTAAAGACAAGAGATGAGCAATATGTCGAAATTTCATCCACCAAAAAGTTTTAACTTTGATTGTCCAACGGAATGGCCAACGTGGCGGCAGAGGTTCGCGCGCTACAGGACCTCAACAAAACTGAGCAAAGAAGATAAAGAGGTACAGATAAGCACTTTAATATATGCCATGGGCATTGAAGCTGAGAACATTTTCAAATCGTTCACATTCGGAGCAGAGGAAAGTGCTGAGGAGTACGAGACAGTGCTGGGAAAACTTGACGAGTATTTCTTGCCGAAAAAGAACGTGATACATGAGCGGGCGTGTTTTCACCAGAGAGTGCAGAGGCCCGGGGAAAATGCGGAGTGCTATATCAGAGCCCTCTACGAACTCAGTGAGAACTGTGAATTCGGTGCAAGTCGAAATGAACATATAAGAGACAGGCTTGTAGTTGGAATTCATGATAAAGAGCTCTCTAGGAGGATGCAGCTAATGACAGCACTTACCCTGGAAACTGCGGTGCAGATGACGCGGCAAGCTGAGGATGTCGCGCAGCAGATTAGTCAGCAGGAGGGTCAGTCGACAAACAGCGTGCACGAGGTAGCCTTCAGGCATACATCAAAGGCAGCAAATAGGCCCTGGACGAAAGAGAAATATAAAAGAGCTGGTGAGAAAACAGAAAACGAGTGTAGCAGGTGTGGTAAGACAGGACACAAAGACATCAGAAAATGCCCAGCAGCAGATACTGAATGCAGAAAATGCAAAAGAAAAGGACACTGGGCGAGAATGTGCAAGTCAAAAACGGTGAGACAAGTGATGGCGAATGAAGTGAGTGAAGACAGCTTTTATCTGGGCGCAGTGAGTAACAAAAATGAGTCCGAAGAAGCTAAATGGAATGTGTTACTTAAGATAGGTGATACCCCAGTTAGTTTTAAGATCGATACGGGAGCGGATGTTACCGTAATGAACACTGTGACGTATGAAACGCTTCACCCAAAGGCACAGCTCCTTCATTCGAACATAGCACTAGACAGCCCAGGCGGATCACTGAATTGCATCGGTCAGTTCACTGCAGCAGTGGAGCACAAAGGTAGAAAATATGCCATTACCGTGTATGTGGTTGACGGAAGAACCGTCAGTAATCTTCTAAGCCGACAGACAGCAGCTGAAATGGGGCTATTCAAAAGAATAGAGCAGATAACCACAGTTTTTGAAGGAGGTGGTATAATGAAAACTGAGCCGGTACAAATACACCTAAAAAAAGGTGCGGAGCCATACGCAGTACATACTGCACAGAGAGTACCATTACCACTGCTTTCTAAAGTAACAGCAGAACTGCAGAGAATGGAGGAACAAGGTGTTGTGGAAAAAGTCACACAGCCTACAGATTGGTGTGCACCCATGGTTCCGGTCATGAAGCCCAATGGCACCATCAGAATTTGTGTAGGGTTAAATAAACTAAACGACAACATAAAAAGAGACAGGTACATGCTTCCCACAACAGATGAAATTCTAGCTAAATTAGCTGGAGCAAGCGTCTTTACATCATTAGATGCAGCGTCAGGATTCTGGCAGATTCCGCTAATGTGATGAGAGCAGCTTGCTGACGACATTCATCACTCCAGTGGGACGCTATTGCTTTAAGAGGCTTCCTTTCAGAATCAGCATAGCCCCGGAAATCTTCCAAAGAAAAAATGAATGGACTTCTCAGGGACATGGAAGGAGTCGCGGTGTACATGGATGATGTGATCGTGTACTGGAAGGATCGGGCTGAGCATGACAAACACCTGGAGAAGGTGCTGAAAAGGATGGAAAGTGTGGGGCTCAAATTGAATAAAGAAAAGTGTGTTTTCAGGAAAGCAGAGTTGAGTTTCCTGGGTCATGTCGTGGATGCACAAGGTGTCAGAGCAGACCCAGAAAAGGTGCGTGCAATAAGTGACTTGCAAGAACCGAACAATGTAAATGAGTTGAGGAGGGCCCTAGGCCTCATAAACTACATGGGTAAATACATTCTGGACTTGGCAACGAAGGGAGGTCCTTTGTATGAGCTGCTTAAGAATGGACGTGCATGGACATGGGACCAACCACAGAAAAGCACATTCAACATTCTGAAAAGCTCGCTCACAAAAGCTCCAGTCCTGGCACATTATGATCTGGAAAAAGAAACCGTAGTATCGGCAGATGCTAGCAGTTACGGTATCGGCGGCGTTTTAATGCAAAAACATGAGGACAGCTGGAAACCGGTCGCGTACTGTTCTAGAAGACTGACAGATTCTGAAACAAGATACGCCCAGATTGAAAAAGAATGCCTTGCAGGCGTGTGGGCGTGTGAAAGGTTCCAGAAATACTTAGTGGGCATGGACACATTCAAATTGATCACTGATCACAAGCCAGTAGTGCCACTGATTAATAGTAAAGATCTAGACACAGTGCCAGTAGGATGTCAGAGACTTTTGATGAGACTCATGCGGTTTAATGCAAAAGCGGAGTACGCACCTGGCCAAACCTTGGTTGTTGCAGATGCACTGTCGCGTAGCCCATTGAACACCACTGAAGACTTCATGACAACAGATGTGAGTTGTCACGTGAATGCGATCATCAGTTGTCTGCCTGTGTCACAGCGCAAGCTAACAGAAATAAAGACTGAGACACAAAAGGATGAGCAGCTACAAACCGTAGAGAAGTTCGTAACAGAAGGGTGGCCAGAATATGCTAAAAGCGTTCCTGATAGGGTACAGAGCTTTTACAAATGGAAAGACTCTTTGTCAGTGAGTGAGGGACTGATTGTGCTGGGGAATCGCATAGTAATTCCAAAAGTGATGAGACACGAGATGCTTAGCAGAATTCACGACGGACACCAAGGTCTGTCGAAATACAGGGCACGCACTCAAGATACTGTGTGGTGGCCTGGAATTTCTGAGGATCTTAGACGTAAGATCGAGACGTGTAAGTTTTGCATCGAAAATAAACGGGCACAGCACAAAGAACCTTTACAGTCAACACCACTGCCGGAAAGGCCATGGCAACGAATAGCCATAGACTTGTGTATGCACAGAGCGCAACAATATCTGGTAGTATCTGACTATTATTCGCGCTACTTGGAAATTCTTCTGTTACACGTCACAACATCTGAACATGTTATTCAGAGACTCAAAGTGTTGTTTGCTAGATTCGACATACCAGAACAAATTGTTAGCGACAATGGACCGCAGTTCTCCAGTGAAGCCTGGGGAGATTTTGTGTTAGGTACGATATTCAACACATTACATCGAGTCCGCATAATCCACAAGGTAACGGACATGCCGAACGAGCAGTTCAGACAGCGAAGCGCATTCTGAAACAGGATGACCCGTTGATGGCACTCATGTGTTTCAGAGCCACACCCACCACCTCTACAGGAGTAAGTCCAGCGGAATTGCTTATGGGAAGAAAAATCCGTACAACTCTACCCACCTTACCGAAAAATCTGAGACCAAAGTGGCCAAACAAATCAAGTGTGAAAGAGAAAGACAAAGCAGCAAAAGAAAAGCAAGCGTTCTACTTTAACAGACAACATGGTGCAAAGGACTTACCTCTACTGAGGCCAGGGATTCAGTCTTGTTAAAGCTGGACAATGAATCTAAATGGAAAGGGCCTGCGACGGTGCTGAGAGAAAGCACTACTCCTCGGTCATATGAAGTTTTTAATGACGAGGGGGGAGAGAAATGGAGAAATCGAAGGCATCTTCAGTTGCTTCCTGATGGAGTTCCAGGAACTACGTCAAAGACAATTGAGGGTTCAGAGAAATCACCACAGAGAGCTCAACTTCATAGAGACTCTGATTTATTTGCAGAGACAATGCCAACAAAACATACTACCACCAGATCCGGAATAATTAGTAAGCCGGCTGAGCGGTTGGACTTATGAAAGAGCCTGATAATATGTTGCCAGGAATAGTGCCACTCAACAATTTAACTGTTAAATGGCCAGGTTTGTTTATTCCTGAACATAATAATTTATATTATTTTGTTTGATGTGAAAATATGTTCTGGTAGTGAGTTCAAGAGGGTTAAATACATAGTCATCTGTGTTATGTTAGGTTACTGAGTTTTATCCATGAGGTAAACAGAATTGTGCCCTGGAGTATTATACTAAAAGAGGGAGGTGTCAGGGTATTGTAAATTACCTATCTTAGTTAAGGTGTTATATCCAGCCCACTAGGGGGACCCACAGGAGTACTACATGTCTGAGTAATACAAGAGAGTAAAACAGTTGATACTGATGTAAACAAGCTGAGTACAGTTGTTCCATGTGGCTGTTCAATAAACAGACAAACTACGATTAATGCCTCCTTGCAAATGCATACAAGACAGTGATGAAATGAGAAATCAAATTTTCCTTGAGCTTTTGACATCTGAGAGGTTATTATATTATAAGAATATCCTGTAAGTTTCAGAACTGAAAACGTCCTTGTTAGTCCAATAAATGCTTTTATTGACACCAGCCTCAGCAAACGCCTCGTTTTTCAAAGTGGGGAAATATGACGTCAAAGAGGATAAAACACCACCCCCGCAGAAGAAGATCAACGCCTACTTCAACACGGCCGGTTTAGCCTCGCCCACAATTTCGCGCATTCACGCATAGCTAAATAACATAGATGCCTACCTCGTGATGACAAACCGGATCGAGCTACCGAGCAATACAAAATATTGTGCAGTGCCTGGTTGTGGAAGAAGACAGTCACTGCAAGCTTCCTCTGGATTCCAATAGGAGTGCATGGATAAACTTTATTTTTAATGACGTTCCACTCCAGCTGATGAGGTAAAACATTGTCCGTCTGTTCGCTTCATTTCACCGAGGATTGTTTTGTAAACAAGACTGGATTTGCAGACCGATTAAGAGTAAAGAACGGTGCTGTGCCGTCTATATTGGATCTGACAGGAATGGTGAAACACACGGACTCTGGGTCGAACATATATGGGCGAATCATTCCGGTTGCCATTTTACAACATTGGACGTTTTCAAAACAATTTCGCCCAAGTGCATCGACGGGTGAGTTGAAACTCATTATAATATGCACAGGTATTCTCCACTCACAGCAGTGGGCGTTAACTTCCAAGTCTTCAGTGCGAGATGCCCATAAAAACCGAGCGTTTTTCAGCTAGGCTCAAAACTAGGGTACAAAATAGCCTATTACTTATTCATTTTGATGTTTTTGAATGCAAAAACCAAGCGAACGTCATAAGTTTACCTCAGACAACAATATAATAAGATTTAAAAAGCCAGTTCATGCCCTCTTTAACGTTAACAGTTAATGTTAGCTGCTAGCTAGTGTGGGTGCTCATAGCCGTTGATAAGATTCAAATTAGATATTTATTTGTCTCTTTCTGGAGGAATTCGAGAGGGTTAACAAAAGTCATGGCCTAGAGAGCATAAGTTACAGTTCATGAGAATAAATGATGCTTCTCTGCCTTCAACGGCTCAAGAAGGCAATTGGCTCCAGAAAAAAACCCTGGGAATTTGAATATAGGAGAAATTGGAGAAAGACATTTTTTTTAATTGCGTTCACAACCAGGTTTCCTCTGCAGAACCTTATCGATGGGCTTTGGAGGGTTGTAGGTTGCGTTCACAGCTGCAGGAAATGTCTTTCGAATAGTAACTTAAGGCACTGAGTTGCTGGGTGCTATTTTGATTTAGTGATTGTAATTGTTTTTTCTTTATATAACCTCTTTCTAGAAATCCCTCAAATGAAAAATGACCTTCGCCATTATTGCTCAAAAGGTAAGTTCCTCTGATTTTCATTGCTTTTTAAAATTGTTTCTCAAGCAGAGCTGTAGAGACTTGTCGTGTTGGGCTGATTGATAGTGTTAATTATTTGATGTATTTGCACTTTAATTTATTGAAGAGAATAACTATATTTTTCTTCTATGAACAAGACTGGAAGGAGTCCCCCCCCCCCCCCCCCCCCTGTAAATAAGAATCTATAGTGGCTTGCTTGGATGAATAAAAATTGTTGTAGAGTTTTAACTAAGTTTCTTTCTTCTCTAAGACTCCAGAGAGGTGACCGAGCCTTTAAAGAGAGTCCCATGGTGACTGAGCGCTTTCGAGAGACACCACAGGTGTGTGTAACCCTTTTATACCTCAGATTTTTCTGTACTTATTTTACTTAAGGCTCCAACTGAGCTATAGGGATTTTTATGTTGGGATAGTTAGTGGTAATATGTAATTTACTTGCCCCATATGCATAAAATTGTTGAAGTTTTACATTTGTTGAGTTTAACAATGTTTTTCTTCTCTATCAAGACTGCAGCAACAGCCTGAGACCACAGCAAAAACACAGGTGAATAACATTATGTAGTAAGGATGGGTATAAACTGTGTGCTTGTAAGAGCCGATTAGTGTTATAAGAGACAATCATCCTCTCCTCCTTCGCTCCTCTCCACCCACTGTCTTTTCTCCTTCCCTACTCTCTACCCAACCACCTCCAGTCCTCCTCCTTCTCTCCTTTAATAAAGTTTAGGGCAATGATTAATTTTTCATATCTTTATCATTAATCTGCATTTATACATCATAACCTATTAACTATTGGGAAGCTAAGCATAAGAATCAATAAGAAACATGAAAAGGTTTCTAAAAGTTGCCAATAAATTAATATTGTGATTATTTTTCAGATTGAAGTTATAAAGGGCTCTAGGGTGTTTTGCCAGGCAGAAGCGTGGAAAGCAGGAGCCCGCCTTGCCACCTCTGCTACTGCCATGGTGCGGAATCTGCTGTGGGCACCTTTTGACTTGGAGACTTTGCTGAGAAGCAACCTGAATGGTACTAAACAACATGTTCCTAATCTCTTCTGTCCTTGAAAAAAAACAAGTCAGTCATATTCTGTGGAATAAATTATGTTTGTGTGCGGGCATACCATCGCTTTTTTACTTTTTTGTATTTCCTTGCACCTCATGTAAACGTGATGTGTATATAAAAAATCTCTTGTTTTCACCACCTTAATTTTACCCCCCTTTCATAATAATTTTGAAATATTTCTTTAAGGTGGGAAGCCAACCAGAGGGATGGGGAGCAGCTGGTCGCCCTTGACCAAATTAAAAAGGAAGCCATTATTGGTGAGTAAATGCATTATCGTTGAGAAGGGAAAACAAAACGTTTAAGACTTTATAAATACACCACTTTAACCATAGCCTACTTGTATCAATGTTTATTAGGCATCAATGGAGACTGTATAATGTAGGGCACCCATTATTGTTACTGTATCTGCTTGGAACCTATAATACTAATTCATTGCTTGCGCACTTCTTGATCCACTCTTTCCTCTTCTAAAGCCACATTTCTGAATTTTTTCCGATCCATGAATTTTCTCTGCTTTGGATGCACATGATTGACAGTGTGACTGTTAACAATGCAGTCCCCATGATGGACATGTCCATATGAAAGAACGATGCCGCTAAAAAAAAGGGAGGGGGGGGTGATGTTTCCAATCAGAATTTCTTTCAGATTTAGCAGAATCCAATCTCCAATTGACGTGTTTACATAACGCACTTTTTATTGTGATCAGCCCTTTATCCAAAATATGTGTCCAATCGCAGCTGTACTGTAAGCACTTTGAGTTCCTGATGAAGCACTATATTATTATAATTATTATACTGTCTTATTATTTTTGTCTTCTCTAGATGCTACATTGAAGAAGTGGCCGGCAGCCAGCCGAGGGCAGATAGGCACATCTATCAATTCGAAGCTCACGGAGCTGAGAAGATCAACAAGGTACATATATGTACACATATAATATGTTTATATAGGTTCTTTCCATGTGGGATGTGGCAGGTTCTTTATGAAAAGTAGCTTCTCTGCTTTCTCACCTGAAAGTCAGTTTCTCTTCTCATCGTTGACATGAGATGCAGCGCTAAACAGTCTCTTGCTGTCAGTGCTTGTGAATGGCGCAAGTACTAGGATCGGAATTGTTAAATATGACATCGTTAATAAATGACATCTGCTCATTTCAAAACAATGATGCCTCAGAGTTAATGAAATGTTTGAAAACGTCTCGGTTACTGATGTAACCCTCGTTCCCCGAAGGAGGGAACGGGAGACGTGACGTCGACGTGACGACGTTAGGGGATCACTTCAGGGAGCCCTATCAACTTCGAGTGTCTACAGAACAAGCCAATGAACGTTGGCGTGCCTGAAACGCGTCACGCGCCCCGCCCCGCAGCGCGGGTATAAACAGGAAGCGGACGCACGCACTCATTGTTTTTCGCTGAGGAGCCGAGATAGTGACGGCCGTACAGCGATGGTCAGCAACTGTGGCGGCGGGACGTCACGTCTCCCGTTCCCTCCTTCGGGGAACGAGGGTTACATCAGTAACCGAGACGTTCCCCTTCAGTTGCTCACGTTCGACGTGACGTCGACGTGACGACGTTAGGGGATCCAATGGAAAACGCCGTGGTTGCTGCCACATCCAGCGCCCTACGGAGACTCTCAGACCCCCAACTGGCTGGGGCGGAAGACCTGCGTAGAGGGAGTTCACTGTTGTTCCGTTAACCCCAAACAGTGGAACTCTTGGATAACACTGGGAAAGCGTGCCTTTCCAGGGGAGAGGGACGCTGCGGAAGCCACATCCTGCCCGAAGGGAGGTAACATGTGGAGAATACTCATATGGACTGGCCAGAGGGGCAGTGCAACATATGGAATGTCACTGGGGTGGCTCCAGCCTGAGAAGGGGGAGGCTACACCAGACAGTGACGGCAGAGCGGACTCTGCCAAGGGAAAGACACGGGCTCACCGCAGGGAGCTGGTCGTGGAAGAATACTCATATGGGATCGCCGCAGGGATCACCACATATGGAACCCAGCCTAGCACAAGTTACACAAGCATACGAGCACTAGGCCTGGCGTCGGACGCTCCGCAACGTCCGACTGCCGAAGGGGTGCGGAGGAACTCACAGGGTTCGCCTGAGTGGGGAACTTGACTGGAGCAAAAAGCGCACGTATCTGCTCCATGTGGAGGGGAGTGGCGCAGCAAGCCGACACAAGAGTGGAAACTTCGGTGTTACCGGCTGGTTGAAGCGAGCACACAGGAAGAAACCGGCTCAACACGTAGGCTATAAAACCTAGCGAACGTGTTAGGTGTCGCCCAGCCCGCAGCTCTACAGATATCTGTCAGCGAGGCGCGGTGTGCCAGCGCCCAAGAAGAAGCGACACCCCTGGTGGAGTGGGCTCTCAACCCAGACGGGCAAAGCACGCCTTGGGCTTCGTAAGCCAAGGCGATGGCATCCACTATCCAGTGGGCCATCCTCTGCTTGGAGACAGCCTTCCCCTTCTGCTGGCCTCCGTAACAGATGAAGAGCTGATCTGAGGTCCTGAGGCTTTGTGTTCTGTCCACATACAGGCGCAGAGCACGGACAGGACAGAGAAAAGCCAGGGCTGGGTCTGCCTCCTCCGAAGGCAGCGCTTGCAGGTTCACCACCTGGTCCCGGAAGGGAGTGGTAGGAACCTTGGGCACGTATCCGGGCCGGGGTCTCAGGATCACGTGAGAGTTAGCCGGGCCGAATTCTAGGCACGATTCGTCGACCGAAAATGCATGCAGGTCCCCTACCCTCTTGATAGAGGCCAATGCAACCAGGAGAACTGTTTTACAGGACAGAATTTTTAACTCAGCTGACTGCAAAGGCTCAAAGGGTGGTCTCTGAAGTGCCGAAAGGACCAGAGACAAATCCCAAGAGGGTATAGAGAGTGGGCGAGGAGGATTTAGTCTCCTTGCTCCCCTCAGGAATCTGACGATCAGGTCGTGCTTTCCCAACGACTTACCTTCAACTGCATCGTGATGTGCGGCAATGGCGGCAACATACACTTTAAGGGTGGAGGGAGACAGCCTTCGCTCCAACCCATCTTGCAGGGAGGAAAGCACGGCTCGGATCGAGCAAGTTCGGGGGTTCTCCTCGTGAGAAGAACACCAGTCAACGAATAGGTTCCACTTCAGAGCATAGAGGCGCCTCGTAGAGGGGGCTCTAGCGGAAGTGATGGTGTCAACTACCGCTGGGGGTAGGTCACCTAGAACCTCCGCGTCCCGTCCAGGGACCAGACATGGAGTTTCCAGAGGTCTGGACGTGGGTGCCACAGGGTGCCCCATCTCTGAGAGAGCAGGTCCTCTCTCAGAGGAATGGGCCAGGGAGGGGCTGTCGCGAGGAGCACTAGTTCGGGGAACCAGGTCCGGTTGGGCCAATACGGTGCAACTAACAAGACCTGCTCCTCGTCCTCCCTGACTTTGCACAAGGTCTGTGCAAGAAGGCTCACTGGGGGAAACGCATACTTGCGTAGGCTCGGGGGCCAGCTTTGTGCCAGAGCATCCGTGCCGAGGGTCCCCTCGGTCAGGGAATAGAACAATTGGCAGTGAGACGTGTCCGGGGCGGCAAACAGATCTACCTGTGCCGTCCCGAAGCGCCTGAATCAGCTGGACCACCTGGGGATGGAGTCGCCACTCTCCCGGTAGCACGGTTGAGCAGGCCAGGAATATAAATGGCACGAAGCGACCTCAGATGCTTCTGACTCCAAAGGAGGAGATGGCGGGCGAGTTGTGACATGCGGCGGGAGCGTAAACCACCCTGACGGTTGATGTACGCAACGGTCGCAGTGCTGTCCGTACGGACCAGCACATGCTTGCGCTGTAGCGGCGTTTTGAAGCGGCTCAATGCAAGATGTACTGCTAACAACTCGAGGCAGTTGATGTGCCAATGCAGTTGAGGCCCCGTCCACAGACCTGAAGCTGCATGCCCATTGTACGTGGCCCCCCAGCCGGTGGCAGAGGCATCCGTGGAGACCACAGAATGCCTGGACACTTGTTCTAGGGAACATCTGCCCGCAGGAACAAAGGGTCCGACACAAGCTGAGAGTTTGGCGACAGTGCGGAGTCACTTGGACCCGGCACGAGCTGCTCTACCACGCCCATCTCGGGACTCGATCGTGGAGCCAGTGTTGGAGCGGCCTCATATGAAGCAATCCGAGCGGCGTACCGCGGCTGCAGATGCCATATGCCCCAGGAGCCTCTGAAACAGTTTCAGTGGAGCCGCTGTTCTGCGTTTGAGCGTGCTTACGCAGTTCAACACTGACTGGACGCGGGCCTTGGTGAGGCGCGCTGTCATGTTGATCGAGTCCAACTCCATACTGGGAAAAGAGATCCTCTGCCCGGGGGTGAGTTTGCTCTTTTCCCAGTTGACCCGAAGCCCTATGGCTGAGGTGACTGAGCACCATGTCCCTGAGTTCGCACAACTGCTCTCTCGACTGGGCGAGACTAAGCCAGTCGCGACAGGGCCAGCCCGAAGGGTAAGACTTTGTACTGATATGCCCGTCCCTCGAACGCAAAGCGAAGAAACGGTCTGTGTCAAGGGAGAATCGAGACATGAAAGTACGCGTCGATCGCTGCAAACCAATCTAGGGGACGGATGCATTGTAAGTGCGTTTCTGCGAAAGCATCTTGAACGGGCAGTCTGTTGAAGGGACCGGTTCAAGACACCCAGGTCCAAGATTGGTCGTAACCCACCGCCTTTCTTGGGTACAATGAAGTACGGGCTGTAGAGGCCGGTCTTCATATCGGCTGGAGGGACCGGCTCGATCGCGTCCTTCGCCCAGTAGGACTGCGATCTCTGCCCTGAGCACAGGGGCACTGTCCGCCAGAACACGGGTGAACAGAATGCCCCTGAAAACAGGGGGACGCCGGGCAAACTGAATCGCATAGCCGAGTCTGACAGTACGGATGAGCCAGCGAGACGGGCTGGGAAGCACTAGCCAGGCTCCCAGACACCGCGCAAGCGGAACCAACGGCACCACAGACGTACCCGGGGTGGGGCAGCGCGGCGGAATGCTGGGACCCGACTCGGACGGCATAGCGGCCCGGAGTGGGGTCTGAGTGTGTGGTGCAACACGTACCTGCTTCCGTTGAATGGCAGAGTGAGTGTGCGGAAGCATCAGTGCGTCCAGAACGCAGCCACTGCTGCTCGCTGGCGAAGAAGAGGGGCTCGAGGGTGACAAGGCATAGCGTCGTCGACCGCCAAGCGCGCCCTCTTGGGACCCAGAGGTTTCAGAATTGCTCTTCAGTTGAATGAGGGTACCACTGGCCCGTGGGTCAGTGGCGGAACAGAAAAAGGAAACAAAGATTCTCCACCCAGCCCTCCACCGGGGAAGGAGCGGTGCCTTCACCACCTCCTGAAGAGCAACTTGATCCACTCTGGGTCGCCCGTCTCAGGGTCGTTAGTACCTGCGCTTGCTCCTGGTTTGGCAGAGGGCTGGACGGGCATGGTCAACTTCCTGCGGCCTGCCCCACGCCGAGGCCTGGATGGTGGCTGCTGCTCCTAAGGCTTAGCGGAAGCGGAGGACACCGCAGGAGGTCGACCTCGGATACGAGGGGACGGAGGAGCTGCGGCCGGCGGACGGTGGGAGCAGCAGCGGTCCGCCGGGGCAGGATGTGTCGGATGGCCTCTGTCTGCTTCTGGGCGGCCGAGAACTGTTGGGCGAAGCTCTCGACGGCATCGCCGAATAACTCAACCTGGGAAGAGGGGCATCCAGGAACCGACATTTATCGGTGTCCCTCATATCCGCGAGGTTGAGCCAGAGGTGGCGCTCCTGGACCACCAAGGTGGACATCGCCTGACCGACTGAACGTGCAGTTTCCTTCGTCGCTCGGAGAGCGAGGTCGGTTGCCACACGGAGCTCCCGGAGGAGCTCTGGGTCAGAACCACCCTCGTTCATGTCCATGAGCGCCTGGGCCTGATGGACCTGTAGAAGCGCTATGGCATGGAGGGCGGAAGCAGCCTGTCCACAGGCTCTGCAGCCTTGGACGGGAGGCGTGGATGCCCCGCCAGGAGGAAGCGGACGCCGGACACAATTGCATCGAGACGGCACGCTCCACCGGGGGAACATCCACATACCCCTTAGCCGGCCCGCCGTCGAGGGTGGTGAGGAGGGAGGAGCCACTAGGACAGCTTCTGGCACTATACGGCGCCTTCCACGTCCTAGTAAGCTCATAATGCACTTCCGGAAAGAATGGCACTGGGGCGGAGCGCTGAGAACCAGCATGGCCCGCCCTGAGATACCAATCGTCCAACCGAGAAGGCTCGGGACGTGGTGGAGGGTTCCACACAAGCCCGACCTTCTCGGCGGCCCGGGAAAGCATAGCCGCCCATTCTGGATCTGACTCAGGCAACGCCACACTCCCAGAGAGGAGTAACGCAGCCGAATCCTCATCTCCAGAGGACTGAGCTCCCCCTCCGATGCTGTGATCGACATCTGATCGTCAGGTGGGGCCCCAAAGGACACGGCTGGCCGACCACGAGAGGGGCCAGCGCGTTCGTTTGGGGGCTCCAACGGCGGCAGCGCTTGAGAGGCGTGAGGGGCCCACGGAGATTGCCTCGGCGGGGAAGCCCTCACGGTAATCCTCAGATCACCCTGACCATGCGCAAAAGTAGGTCTATTCTGAGGTCCAGAATAAACACTAGATCTGGGCATAGGCGAGGGGACTGCACCTCCCTTGAGGTAAGCGAGTCTTGATCTAAGCGCTGCCATAGTCATATTCCCGCAATGAGAACATGAACTATTCACAAAAGCTCCTCAGCGTGCTGAATGCCCAAACACGAGAGGCAACAATTGTGGCCGTCTGCTGGCGCCAGAAACGCACAAGCGGAATGTCATCCTGAAAAGGACGCAGCGTCACGCTTGTGTTGCTCTTTTAGTTGAAAACAAAAAATATAAAGAGAAAAAATAACTCTCTCAGTGCTGAAGCACCCAGGGATAGCCGCGGTGTAATCGGGGTACACACTCACGAGAGGAACGGCCACCGAGACCGACACATACAGACACACACACACACAAGCAATGCTGTGAAAACAGCAGTTGTGAGCTGTAATGCTCGCGGCCACCGCTGATCGCGCCGTCACACCAGCACTGGAACAGAGTATTCTCTTTGAAGTCTTCAACGATCGATGCAGCAGTCTGCAGAAACTCAGAGTCAAAACGAAAGCTCGGCTCCGAAGCGAAAGACAATGAGTGCGTGCGTCCGCTTCCTGTTTATACCCGCGCTGCGGGGGGGGCGCGTGACGCGTTTCACGCACGCCAACGTTCATTGGCTTGTTCTGTAGACACTCGAAGTATATAGGGCTCCCTGAAGTGATCCCCTAACGTCGTCACGTCGACGTCACGTCGAACGTGAGCGACTGAAGGGGAACTGGTGTTATAGGCCTACAAATTTTTTTACACTAAAAATGGTACAAAATACATAAAAATGTAGGTAACGCTGTACGATAAGGTTCCATTACTTAACGTTATTTAATGCATTAACTATAACGAGCACAGTATTACAGTAGTTACATTACACGAGTTACAGTATTTATTCATCTTTTTTAATGTAAGTTAATGAAAATACAATTGTTCATTGTTAATTCATGTTAGTACAAGTGCATTAACTAATGTTAAGAGATTCAACTTTTGATTTTAATATTGTATTAGTAAATGCTGAAATTAACATTAAGATTAAGTTGGACATTTAACAGTGCATAATCTCTAATTTTTAAACAATAACACTTTTTTAATGTTAACCATTCTTTTCTTTTATTCTTACCAGTAATATTTTTAGACAGGAGACCTCAGAGTTTGGGGAAAAGAACAAAAAATGTTTTTCCTCAAAATTAACTGGAATGATAAACAATTTGTTTTTAATTCCTGCTTTTAATTGTGTTCTAAGTCACAGAAATAACAATCTGGATGCAAAGAAAATATTTTCATGCGAAGAATGATCACTGATGCACAATGGACTCAGAAGATGGAGCAACATGGGTCTCATTCAGATCCCTAGGTCGTATATTTGGAAACTAGTATTGACACGAGTCATTACTGTCATGGTGTGGGTGATATCGTTGTTCTTGTGTTTCGTGCCATGCCATGCCATGCCTTTAACTGTTTTGTGTTTGATTAAGTGTTTGTAATTAAACACTTGCCAGCTTGCCTCCAGTGAATCCACAAAACAAATAATGAAACAGAAATAAGAACGATGATGGGGATATTCAACACTAGAAACATTTAATCCTCAACAAAGACAAAGAGACAAGGAACCAAGGGCGTAGGTTTGGTCTCAGCTTTGGTGGGGACAACCCATTCAACCCCCCCCCCCCCGGAATTATTTTGTTGTAAGATAACAGTGCTTTAATGGCGATTTCCTTTGTCATTTCGGACTGCTGGCAATACAGAATATCACAATACAGAAGTGAATCTACTTCATTTCATTATATTGTATCCTGACCCCCATACACCATCCTGTATACTGTCAATAAAGAGCTAAGTATAACTGTATAATCTCAAAAATGCACTCTTAAAAAATAAAAACCTGAGACTGTGTAATGCTGAACAACCAAACATTTTATTTAACATAAATTATTATCTACATTAGCAAGTTTAACCCTCCTACTAGATATTGTTATTTGGATATTATCAATCAAAATAATGATTCATTATATATTTGAATAACCAACAGTGTTAACTTTTGCCTTTTTAACATTGCCAACATGTTTTTCCAGCACTAGTGTCTAGCAAGTAGCCTACACTCACAAATACATTACATAAACAGAATGTAGAAACGAAAATTGTCTCAGATGATCCACTGATTATGTTGACTGCTAGATTAGAAAAGTTAAGGTAGGTAGGCTAATTAACATTCAGTGACTTGCTAACGTAGCATTCTATCATGATAGCGCGACTTCTATGAGTCTATCCGTGCTGGAAACTATATAGCAGTTCAAAGGAGCTTGCTAAATATTGGTGGGGACAAATTTGTCATCTCAAAATATTGAGTGGGACTAGTAACTAGCGTCCCCCCTAAACCTACGCCCTTGCAAGGAACACCTGTGAACTGATCAGACGATTAACAAATGATAAGACACATGGCAGGATCACATGACAATCAGGGAATCACAGAACACACAATAACAAGGAACAAGACACAAAACCCACACCGTGACAACTACACACTGGGACACTGATGGCTCTATTTCCAGTGAAATGGCAATGTCCTCGTTGTACAAATTCACTACTAGCATTTATGAGCAAGAGCAGCACAGACATATTTCTGATGTTATTTGTTTCTGTAATTTAAAAGTTCATTATGATAAATACTTTAAATTGTTGCATATTGTAAGTTGGGATGGCTGACGCGAAACAGTCGTTCCGAAGCTTTGCGAGATCCCGAAGCGCAGATGTTTCGAAACACTGATTCGAAGCATGATTCAAAACACCCATGTCACGTGACTATGGCCAAACGAAGCCTCGAAGTGTTTCACTAGTGTTTCATCAGGTGTGATCCGCCGAATCAGCGTTTGATTGACACGGTCGGAAACAGACCACACAATCGCACATCTGTATAAAAGTGAAATCAACGCATATTGACCTCGTGGGTTTTTGTGAGAGGAGTTTGATTTTGAGATAGCGGATTTTTGGTGATATAGTGACATTTAGCTATAGTGCGATTTGGTTAGTTATATTTAGGCTTACATTTAAATTTACACAACACATTGACTGATAGCCTAGAGACACAGAGTTTACATATAGTGACACATTAATAGATACATAGATATACATATATATAGACAGCTAGATTAATAGATAGATAGATAGATAGATACATATATAGATAGATTAAAGATAGG